>LPNX011020075.1:641503-765033 GCA_001517045.1 Pseudotsuga menziesii
ACCGAACATTGCTTTAAGTTGATTATGTGGGCATAATATCCTTGTTGGCCTAGGTCAGAAAATCAGGCCAACAAATGGCACTAGAAGGAGGGCATGTTAATGATTAATGGCAGGGAAAACTAATGAGAAATTTTCAACTAGCCAGCATCCTCCAGAAGTCAGCAGATCACCGTTTATAGAAACTGTTAGGAGCATCCTTGAACATGATCATATCACATCCCCATTTACTCTTGAACAAAGTACTCAAACTTTGGAAGAGTCACGACATATTCTTACAAGAGCATATGCCAATCAACTTGGTGTATCTCTGATAGATTATGGTCTACCTAGGCATCAACGACGTAATCCGCAATTGAACATAGTCTCTCAAGGTTTGCAAGAAGTTGATATCACTCCACGTTATCAAATGAGAAGTCATCAGAGACAAACTATTCAAACAAACACTGCTAGAAGACTTACTGCAAAAGGCGGTTTTGATTAGCCACCTTCTCCTCCTGAATCACCACCTGATAGTCCAAGAGCATTCAATTCAAGAAGTTCTTTAAGTTCTGAAAGAAGTCCAATGGCAGGAAACATACTTGTAGGGGGAGGAGGAAATCCTCCACCTAATCCACCTAATCCACAACTCCCTTGGCTAAGAACAGCTACTGTAGCTGTCCCTGGTGTGTAACATCCTTTGCCTAAACACTCAGACAAAATCCTCCCTAAGTTTAATCCTGATGACAAAGAACCTGCAGAAGTGCATGCCGACAAATTCATGTTAGCTGTTCAAACCTTGAACGTTCAACATGAAGATGTAGTGTGTCGTTTGTTTCCTTTGACTTTCGAAGGAAGAGCTTCTACTTGGTATTTTTCGTTAGTACAAGGATCAATCACAAACTGGGGTGAATTTAATAAAGCCTTTTTAGATAAATTTGGGGAAGATAAAACACCTGCTCTTTTAGCCTTAGAGTTATCTAGGATTAAAATGGAGCCTAAATAAAGAATCAAAGATTTCAATCAAAGGTTTCTAACATTAAAAAATAAAATTCCAATTGCTTCTCAACCACCCGAGGATATAATTATTGAAAATTATACGTCAGATTTACCAAAATATTCTGGGATGTTCGTTAAGAGAGCTGGGAAAACAACATTAGTAGAAACTTTTGAGGAAGCCATTAAAGTCGAGAAGGATTCTATGTCCTATGAACCAGATAGGAGTGGGAAATCTGACACTTTTCCCTGTAGGAAGACTGAAAAACTCAATTCAGAAAAAGATAAAGCATTTGACATAGAACAGCTGCAAAATGCTATTCGAACATTAACTAATGAGGTTGTAGGGTTAAAGAAAACCAATTATGAGGATTCCCCTTCTAGGGGATATTTCAGAAATAAGTTTAGACAAAACCCGAATACAAATAAAACAAATATACCACCTGACATAGCAGTGAATGAAGAGATTTTCAATACAATCCGAGCTGTTTTATATTTATCTGAGACTCCTTCTAATCAATAAATAATAGAAAATGAAGAAGAAGAGGAATCGGAAAATGAGGAAGAATCAGAGGAACCTCAACAAGTTAACGGTCATTTCTAGGACAGTCTTGTAAAAGAATACGAGAGTAAAAGTCCGCCTACATGGCAACATGCCTATAATACTCGTAGTAGAGCATTCGCAAATACTCTTGGAGCCTCGTCAAGTTCTACCCCTAATAATGACAACAATACAGCCTAATAAACAAACTCAATCTAGCAAACAGACTCAATCAACCAAAATTACCCAGCCTACTCAAAATGCTCCAAAATTAGATTTACAATATGATATAATTGAAGATTTAAAGAAGACACGTGCAAACATCAGTATGTACGACCTCCTTCAAATCTATCCAATGCCTAATAGCCATGTTATAAATCCTGCTATGAGTTCAATTATTCCTAATGCAAAACAAAATGTTGCTACAAACAACTCCAATAATGATTCAACAGCAACTGAAAAAAGAAAAGCAACGACTGACAAAGCCTCACTTATAGGTAAGAACTCTAAATCAACTACACCCCCATTCTTACTTAACTTTGAGATTTTCAATATGAATGTTCATAATTGCATGGTAGACTCTGGAGCATCCTCCAATGTCATGCCTTTATCAGTATGCAAGAAGTTGAATGGGAAATATGTTCCATCGAATTCTCAAATAACTCAATTGGACAGGACAAATGTGAAGGTTGTCGAGGAAATGAAAGATGTCTTAGTCAGGATTGCTTGTAACCCTTCGGTTTATCAAATTATAGATATTGTTGTTGCAGATATTCTAGATGCATATGGGCTGTTTTTAAGTAGGGATTGGTCTCAGCAATTGAATGAATTCTTTGCCATGGACTGGTCAACATTATGGTTACCTAAGAACGGAAAGTCAAATCAGATAAAGATAAATAGAGAAAGATATATGAAACATACTGTCACAGAACTGCATGATCCTAGCGAACCTATTTTATTTTCAGATTGCATTATGGGGAATTACATGTATGAATTGGGATTTGGTAATTTTAAAGCTGAAAATTCTGCCTTTTCTGAAAATAAACAACAATCTAAAATTAGAAATGTGACATCTATTTCTCCTAACTCTTCATTCAAGGAAACCATTGATGATGTAGATAATCTGAATATTGTAAATATTATAGAAAGCAAAGTGGTTGTGAATAGTTATGTTTGGACTTTATACTTTGATGGCGCGAAGTCTAAAGAAGGAGCCGGAGCTGGTTGCTTGTTGGTAGACCCTCATGGAAATAAAACATGTATAGCTTGTAGGATGGAATTTAATTGTAAAAATAATACTGTGGAATATGAAGCTTTAATACAAGGTTTGAAAAAAGCAATTGATTTGGACATCAAAGAGTTAATTGCATACAGTGATTCTGAAATCATCGTTAGACAGGTTCGTAACTCCATTCACTGCCTATCTGAACATTTACAGAGTTATCAACGAGAGGTATGGAACCTTATTTCACATTTTGATGCATTTAACATAATTTCTGTTCCTAGAAGTCAAAATCAAGAAGCATATTTGTTGTCAAATGTAGCATCAAAGTTAATTCCGTCGGAAAATCTTACACCAGATTTCTTTTCTATTGAATTAATTTTTAGACCTTCCATACTAGATAATATTTTTAATTGGCGTGTATTTGACAATGATGTGCAGGTGCTAAATTTTCTGATGAATGAGGATACCTTTAAAGATTCAGCCATAGATGAATTCACTCACGATGAGAATCCGCGGGATTTTTCGGTAATAAATGATTTTTGTTCAGTTGAAAAAGCTTTTGAAAAGGTAAAACCAGTCCCTAATTCAGTACTAAGATTAGAAAAGTTCTTTGATTTGTAGGATAAATTTAGATCTGTCCCTAATTGTAAAACTAATAGCTCTCGAATGAGGTATGAAACCATCAATCTAGGAACAAAACTAAATCCCCAAACTATAAATCTAGTAGTGGATTGCAATCCCAGAGAAAAAACAACATTTCTAAAATTATTTCAGGAATTCAAGGATGTCTTTGCTTGGACATATGATGACCTGAAAACCTTCAAAACACAAGTCATGCAACATATAATTCCAATTAAACAGGAGTCAAAACCTTTTCAACAAAAGCTAAGGAAATATCACCCATCACTAGAACCAACAATTAAGAAGGAACTAAATAAATTGTTAGCTGCCAAGATTATTTTTCCCATCAGGCATACTCAATGGGTAGCAAACTTAGTTCTAGTTAGGAAGAAAAACGGGGATATTAGGTTATGTGTAGATTTTAGAAGTATGAATAAGTCTTCTGAAAAGGATAATTACCCAATTCCTCCCATGGAACAAATTCTTCAAAAGGTGTCTGGGGTTGAGATACTATCAATCCTTGATGGTTTCTCAGGGTACAACCAAATATTATTTTCCCCAGAGGACCAATTGAAATTAGCTTTTAGAACTCCATGGGGAACATATGCTTACCGCAAGATGCCCTTTGGGTTAATCAATGCTGGAGCAACTTTTCAATGGGCAATGGATATCGCTTTCAGAGGCTTAATTAATCATTCGGTTGTTGTCTATTTGGATGATGTTATTGTATATTCTAAACATCGACCTGATCATCTTAATCATCTTAGAAAGGTATTTGAACGATGTAGAAAATTTGGAATATCCTTAAATCCTACAAAAACAATATTTGCTGTTTCAGAAGGTATTCTATTAGGCTGTGTGGTTTCAGAGCATGGAATCATGATTGATCCTAAAAGAACCCAAGCCATTTCAAAGATAACTTATCCTTCTAGCAAGAAAGCAATGCAATCATTTCTTGGAAAAATAAATTTTGTTAGGAGATTCATTCCCAGTTTCTCCGAAATCATTCGTCCTTTGCAGAAAATGATTAAGAAAGACGCTATTTTTAATTGGGGACAAACTGAAAAAGAATCATTTCAGAAAATTTTAGAAGCCATTTCAGAAGCTCCTAGCCTTCTAAGCCCAGATTTTAACAAGGATTTCATATTGTATACTTTTGCTTCTGATATTTCATATGCAGCAGTTTTAACCCAATTAAATCAACAAAATAATGAAGTTCCAATATCCTTCATGAGTTCAAATTTCAAAGGTGCTGAACTTAATTATCATGAAGTTGATAAACAAGCTTTCACTGTGTTTAAAGCTATTAAACATTTTCATCCATATTTATTGAAATCTAAAACGAAAATAATAGTCCCTTATTCCTCAGTCAAAAACTTGTTAGTGCAAAAGGATTTAGGTGAGAAAAGAGCACCTTGGATGACGACCCTTCAAGAGTATGACTTAGAAATCAAACCCTCAACGATAGTCAAAGGTCAAGGACTATGTAAATTAGCTGCTGAAGCTGCTCATTTACCTAATGATAAAGCTAAAACTATCATTGATGAAGTTTTACTTACCAGAGAAATTTATTTTTATCCTCCACCACAAGATTCCTGGTATACAGACATAAGAATACTTTTGGAAACAGGAACTGCTCCTGATTACCTAGAACCAAAAAAGAAAAGAGCACTTAGATTGAAATCTGCTCCTTATTTTTTAATTGATAATGTTCTCTTTCGGAGAAATTCAGACGAAGTATTGCTTCGATGTCTAGACAAAGATGAAACAGAAGTAATTCTGAAAGAGTTACATTCTGGACCAGCAGGAGGTCATTTTGGTGGAGAAACTACCGCGCATAAAATTCTTAGGGCTGGTTATTATTGGCCTACCTTGTTTCAAGATTCCTATACTTTTGTTAGAAAATGCCAGGAATGTCAACTTGCTGCGGGAAGGGTTAAAAAACCTACTTTTCCTTTACAACCTGTTTCAGTTGAAAGACCCTTTCAGCAATGGGGTATTGATATAGTAGGGCCAATAAATCCTCCCTCATCTAAGCAACATAAATATATAATAACTGCAACTGATTATTTTACTCGTTGGGCAGAAGCTGCACCATTAAGGGTTGTAAATACTAATCAGGTTATATTATTTTTAGAATTCTTTATCATAACAAGATTTGGTATTCCAGATTCCCTCGTTTTTGATAATGCTTCATATTTTTCATCAGTTGAGTTAACTCAATTTGCCCCGAAAAAGGGAATAAGAATAAGATATTCAGCTAACTACCATCCTCATGGAAATGGTTTAGCTAAATCAACAAACAAAAATTTATTGAAAATTCTCAAAAGAACTATTTCAGTTCACCATCAAGATTGGCATATAGAATTAGTCAATGCCCTTTGGGCAGACAGAGTGACTCCTAAGGCTTCAATAGGTAACTCACCCTTTTTCTTAGTATATGGAACTGAAGCTATTTTACCACCGAATTTATTTTTACCTTCATTACAGTTAGCTCAGTCTGTCCAAGATGAAGAGTGTCCAGCAATGGAAAAGAGAATTAACACTTTGATAAAGCTTGAGGAAGAAAGAGAAAAGTCAAAACAACACTTTACAAAACATCAACAAATGGTGAAATCTTGGTTTGACCAATCCTTTAGTTCCAATCAAGAATTTCAGGTGGGAGACTTAGTTTTAAAATGGGATAAAGTTCACGAGGAAAAGGGAGATCATACTAAGTTTCAGAAGCTTTGGTTAGGTCCCTTTGTTATTACTGAGAAGATAGGTCCAAGTACCTTTCGATTACAAACACTTGAAGGACAGTCCGAAACATTCCCAGTGAATGGACTGATCCTGAAAAAGTATTTCTGTTAATATTTTTGGTCTTAAAATGTATATAATTTGTTTTGCTGTTTGTAAATGAATTTATATTTTTGTATATAAACTGAATTATAGTTCATAAAATTTAAGGATGATGAGAAATTCATAAAACTTTTGTAACTTTCAAACATCATTCTGTTATTACAGCCAGTTTTTATTTTGTTAGTTAAATATTACAGGCTGTCAAATTTTTGTATATAATCAGCCAGTAATCTTTAGTTAGAAGCTAAAAAAAAATGTAAATAAATAAATCTTCGAGTTAAAAAGTCAGTTTGCTCATGAGCCTGAAAAATTATGATACTAAACTGAAGTCTTTTAAAATTTGTTCAGGATGATCAAGATTTCTGAAATCTATAAAAGACCTATCATTGTTTTATTTTTAAGTGTTACTCAGATTATTCCTCACCTTTTTTGTCTTTCATATAAAATGGGGATAGCTTATTAATGTCTTTTTTGAAGCTTGTACTTTTGAAAAACTTTTACAGATCTCTACCATCAGTCTCCAAAAGTATTTACAATCTGAAAACTTTTTAGAATTTTTTCCAATCAATAAAATGCTAAAATGAGAGATGGGAGGTCTTAGTAATAAGCCGGTCTGATCAGAATCATAAATATCACTAGTATGACATTATTAGGAAACTAGTAATGGCTTTTGGTTTAACAAACCAAGAGATAAGGGGTCTTATCACAAGCCAGCTGATTCATTTTTTGGTGATATTAATGACTGACATTACCATTTGGTCACCATGGTGGGTAATGATCTCTCATTTTATAAAATTTAAAAGATGAAAGTAAACAAATAAAATATAAATTTTGACTGAAGAATAGGAGGTCTCATCACGAGCTAGCCTAATCATGATCATCAGTGTTGTCTGAGATAACTTCATTTTTGATCACCAGGGTGATGGCTTTTGATTTTAAGTTAAAAGACAAGAGGTCTCATCATGAGCCGACTTGCTTATTCCAGACAGTTCTTGTGAATGATGCTATCACATTGGGATACCATACCTAGATAGTAGTCTTCAGTCAGAATTATTATTTAAAAGAAAAGAAAAGCAAGCAAAAAGAAAATTATTATGTTTATGGAACAGATTCTGGAAAGTCTTCAAAAAAGTAGATTTCTATACTCTATGGTGATGGTACAGGTTATTATTACTATGAAGTATTTTGTTTCGATCAGGATATTTTTAAGTTTATCCCTAACTAGATCTCTGTTTCAAAAGATGGAATATTTCTGAGTTATACTTATGAATATGAATAAAAGAATGGTTTTTTTATTTAGATAAAGAATTTTTGATTGTTTTTAATAAATTTTAAGATTTTGTTTAAATCATCTATAAGTTGTATGAGCAGAGATAACTGGTTCGCCCAGGTTGTCACCATTTGTTGGAAGCCAGCAACAACCCCTCCATTTTTTAATTAATATGAAGGGAGATCAGCTCTCTTTTATGATTTTCTTTTAAAAGATTATAAAAGAGTGCCTTTAGAATCTTCGATTTTGAAGGTACTCTCAATTGTAGAAGAGTCAAATGACAACATTTTCATAGTTGTGATAATTAGCAGCTGTCAGTTTCATAGAATTTTATATAATCAATTCTATCATCAATTAATCTATCTGATTATATATGATTTAAGAAATTCAAAGAGATAATATGCTAATTGGGGCTCAACGAAAACACATTTAGAATTGGTTTGAAGCTGGTTATTGATAAGATATTATAAAGTTCTGAAAGTCCTAGAACTTGAGGTGAATTATTAAATTAAATTTTTTATTAAAACCTAAAGAGTTCACACCCCATATGTAACTTAAATATCTTACCATGACTTTGTAAAATTGTATATAAATAGCTAGTGAATAAATGAGTATCATTTGGAAATCTTAATATGTTATAGTTTTATAGCTTAGTATCCTATCAAATTCGATTTGGATATTAATGGATGGGATTTTGCAAAGTCTTAAAAACTATATTTATGAGATTTTATGCATATAACTCAAATGATAATTCGGATCATTAGTTAGAACATTAGGATTTACTGTTTTAACATTATGTGTCATGTCAATAAACATGTTGCAGCTGAAACTGTCTTCCTCAAATTTCTTAAAAATTCTGGTCCCCCTCATGATTTAATGTTGTTTTGAATCATTTTGATCCATGATTTTTGGGTCAAGCTTTTATTTTGGATGATTTCTTGAAGATTACCTTTCATCCTGGTTTTCAGAAATTGCTCGTGTTTGGAATTGTTGTGGGTCGCAGATTTTAGAGTTTTTTTTCGCTGAGTTGAAGATGGATCAGACCATTTGTCCTTTGCAAAACGCTGTTTCGAAGGAGAAACAGTTTTAACCGTTGCTAAATTTCAAAGTCTTTAAGCACTTAGCATTTTTTCGGAGGCTGTTGTCTGTTCGTCTTCTGTCGTTGCGGCTCCCAAATTAGCTAGCTACCCGAAATGAAAAGTGCTCTGCTTCAGAGGCTGTTGTCTGTTCGTCTTTCGCTGTTGCGGCTCCCAAATCAGCTAGCTACCCGAAATGAAAAGCGCTCCACCCGCCGATGCATGTTGCATGTTTTTAGCCTTTTCTCTTCCACCGTTGCAGCTCTGCAAAGCACTTGGCTGCCGATGTCCATGTCTTTCTGATTTTCGATTGAAAGTTTTCCCGCCCACAACTTAGGTCGTAACTTTTCCGACTCTGATATGCCTAAGTGTTTTGAAGCGCCCATCGCCTGTTGAAGCCCGCCTATGCGGCTGTGGATGGGTCTACCCTGCCGTGTTAGCAGAGCGTTCAGGAGATTGTTCAGACTACCACGGTGCGAAGGTATAGATGGGAGACAGGATGGCAAGGAATCTATGCATAAACTAAATCAACTAGCACAGGTGGATATGTCATTGCTATTCTTCACAGTTTTAGGACATGTCTAATATTCTAGATTTCAGTTGGAAGACATGGATGTGTATTGAAGATTGGCATTTCGACACAGCTACGAATTTGCCAGTTCCTTTAAACCAACAAATGTTTTAGGCTAAGTTTTTTTATTGTTATCCTCTAGTGACAGGTGTAGGTTGAAAAGAGTTGATGCTCTTTGATAGCGATAGGACTCCTATAATCTTGCATATAGCATTTATAGAAAAACTGAATCGAAATATTCGTAGTATTATATAAGCTTGTAATTTTTACGAGAAAAGGATGGAGTGACTGAAGTAAAAATACTTGAAATACTATTTTGATGCTAGTCTTGTTCATGGATGAAGTTTTATCTTTGAATATGGGATGTGACTGGAAATCTCCAAGTTGATATCGTGACTGGTATTGTTTTGGATACTCTTTATATTTCAGTATATTATCTTCTATTTTAATATTAATACAGTGTACTTGGTTATGCTTGTGATTATTAATCAGTATTTCACTTTGTCAGCCCAATATTATATTTGAATTAATATGTCATTGTGACTGAATTTACTAGTGTTTCTACTGTAATTTCAAGATATAAGGATATATATTTATGTCTGTTAGATATCATTTGCATTTTTACAGTGATTTCATACTGATCATTATGTCTTATTCAAATATCTAATGTTGGTTATTAGTTATTAATTAATTAGACACTTCAGAAAATTTGAAATAATTGTTTAGCTCAATTTTTCTGATAAGTTATTTTATAGCAGAATGATTTAGTGTGTATGGCTTAAATATTTCTATTTAGATCCTACCCTTTATCTTTCTGTTAATCTTATATTAATTAACAATTAATATAATATTTAAAATCGCTCTCAGCTGAGATAGGATAGATAGGATAAGTTAAGGTAGTTCAGTTGTTATTATCCTAGTATAGTTTACATTTAACAATTGTTAAATAGGATTTGTGTAATTTTTAGAGTAATTTTAATGGTCTTTTATACTTTGAAAATTAAATATAGAAAAAAAACCTTCAAAAATCAAAGACTTTCCTTAAGAAAGCAAGTATAGGATAACTTTGGTAGTTAAAACTAATTTTAGGGTTCAATTAGATAGGTATAACTTTAGGATATATTTTCACTGAATTTTAGTTTCTCCTTGAGAGAAAAATTTAGTTGGTAGTAGGACCATAACCTGTGAGATTTTGCTACTCCAAACACACCGAACGCTGCTTTAAGCTGATTGTGTGGGCATAATCTCCTTGTTGGCCTAGGTCATAAAATCAGACCAACAGGTCTAAAGAGTCTGCAGAGGGACAGGGAAGGCCATCAACATGTGATCATTATGTGTGGTAAGATCAACTATAACAGATTCATCTGTCTACATATGGCCTGCAAAATAAAGCTTACATAGTCATGTAATAAAAGTTGTAATCTTTCCGAAGAGAAATTTTGAAACATAAAGTATACCAAAACTAACTATCATTAAAATAAATTGAATATTTCATCTAACTAAGATCTTAGACCCAAGTTGTTGATAGTGACCTGTCCATCCAACATTTCTTCAATTCCAACCTACACCATAGGAGAAAGTAGGATTTCATTTTATAAAGCATATTCCAAGGAATTATGCTCTCAAAATATGCAAATTATTGAAAAAATTATTTTGGTTTGTGGTCAAACCAAACAAAGTTTTCATCCAAATAAGAGCTCAAATCCCAGTTATTGGTAGTGACATGTCGATCCAATATTTATTCAGTGAAAACTTGCTCTATAGTTGAAATTAGACCTTCCTTAGATAAAGCATATGTCAAAGAATTATTCCTTCAAAAGATGTAAATAATTGAAAATATCACTCTTAGGTTTGTTGGACTGATAATTGAAATACTCTTATTTAGATTAATCTATTTCATACTTGTATTTATTAGCCGTAAAACTAGTATGCGATATAAAACATAGTAAATTTTTATCAAAGTTAGGCACAATAAAATGGATGAAAAACTCCGTACACATGGCCTTTTATGAAATTAAGATTACATACATGAATTTAGATATATGTTTGACACATAAATCTCTCAATTTTATGGTAATCAATAGATTATATATGAATTAAACTTGCAAAGTTGTCAATTTTAGTATTTTTTACATAAAACTTGTCATCGTAGAAAAATGCATGCACATGCTTCTTATTTGCGTAATTTTTAGTGATTCCATTTGGAAATGGTGTATCTCCTCATTTTACATCATCATGATTTATGATATTTTAATTTTGAGTCTGTAAAAACCTTAGTCTACCAAAAAAATTTCAAAGTTGCATGGATTTTTGAAAATGTACTAACACGAACACTAAAATGCACACACACATAATCAAGTCAAATTGAGTGGTTCAAGATGGATAAGATTTATTTCTTTGTCCTATACCGTTATACACTTCCGCATTTTCATCTTCTATCACAAGAGTGGTTTTTTAGCTAAAATGATATATTTTCTTTAAGTATTTAGTATAAAACAAAACCAATTTTTATTAAAGTTAGACATAGTAAAATGCATGCCAAATTTTGTACACATGGCCTTTTATGAAATTAATATTACATACTTGAATTTATTTAGATGTTTGAAGAAAACCTCTCTCAGATTTATGAGAATCAATGTAAAATGTCTGAACTAAACTTGTAAAGCCGACAATTTTAGTATTTTGTTGGTTTTTTCATAGGTATTCATTTGTAAAATAGATGTATACCTTGTGTATAGAAAAAAATTATTGATGTTTCGAGCTAGATAGCACATCCCATATTTTGAAGATATCGAAGAGGCCCACACACCCTATTAGCACCTATGCTAAATTATGAGGATTTTTACATAAGGATCCACACTGATTCCCCTGCAAAAGAGTAAGCCAGTGAAAATGAGGGGTAAGGTAAAAAAACATTCTCCATGTCACATGACTTTGAAGGATATTGATGGGGTTTCTACATGTTCTAAGGGGTTTATTCATAGATTTAAAGTGAAAAATTATTGACAATCTCGATTTTTAGCCATATAAATATGCCTAAATAAGAAAATATGATCAAAGTCAAGAGTTGACAGCAAATGGATGATCGAGATGTACAGTGGAGAAAATCAAAGGCCCAAAATTGTTTCCGCCAAGGGAAAATCATGAGCAGAAAGTGGAAATGGAAAAATTTCTTTATAAGAATTCATAAATCCACCTTCAACTTTTCACAATCCAAGATATGACTGCCAATGATGACTTCCACATAAATCAGTGCTCCAGAAAAGGGTGGAAGCGAAAAGGAGAGAGCAAAAAAGGAAGAATCGCAGTCGTGAAAGTTGGAGAATCTACATTTCACTTTTCGATAAAGGCAAAAGAGGAAGGGAGGAAGCAGAAAGGTGGAAGCGAAAAAGGTTGAATTGCGATCATAAAAGTTGATGAATCCACTTTCCGTGATCGATAGGATCGATGGTTCAGAAGGTTCCTGTGGAAGATCAATGGCCAGGAAGAGAGCGGAAAGGAGGAAAGCAAAAACATAAGAAATTTGGTTGTGAAAAGTAGAGATCCCGCTTTTTTATTTTTGACAGTTTGTAGCTTTATCTTAGATCAACGATTGGGAAAGTTTCCACCTAAGATTCACGGTGCGGAAAGGAGCAACATATGCACGAGGTAAGGAGATCTCCCGATATGTGACATTGGGTAGACCCCAAAGTTTTCAACAACTTGGATCAAAGGTAGAATCATATCTACGGTGGAAAATGATTCCATTGTCAGAACTTGACAAACCAAATAAATTTCCAGATTTACGGAATTGCTTAAAGGCCTACATGTTTCAATGGCCAAGATTGAGGATGAGGTAAGATCAACGAAGGAGGTGAATTCCGCTGATCTAACATGCTCACATAAATTAAAATTTTAAATTTGCAGAATTGCTTAAAGGTCGACAATTTTTGACGGAGGAGATCTAATCGGGGATGGATCTACAATCGAGAGCGATCCACTGATTAAACATGCACAATCTAATGAACAATTGGAATCTACAAAATGTGATAGACCCCACAACTTTCGACGGTCTAGACCAACACTCCATCGCGATCTAAAACAGAGGTTGATTTCGTTGATTCAACATGTGAGGACTAATTTTATTTTGAAATCAACAAAATTTGGTATGCCCCGTAGATTTCAACGACCCATATCAACGACCGATAAAGATCCACAGTCCAGAATGATTTTGGTGGGTGAACTTGCACACTCAGAGTTGGGGAGCGCTTGCATGATGAGAAACGTGCTTGAATGAAATGTCCTCTCCTTATTGGATATCGTGCTTAGAAATCAAAACCACAAATTTCACTGTATGGAGCACGATGGGGCAAGAATGAACGGTCAAGATCCAAGCAGGTGTAGATCTATGGCTGAAAATTATTTCACTGGTTAAAGATGCAAGGATGAGTGAAACTGTTGCAAGTCATTGGAGGTGCTCTGAACCATCATTCTCCATCAAGCAAGCCAGGGTTCTAGATGTCAAATTTTCCTTTTTGATCCACCATGCGCATCCCAACATGTTTTCCTATTTTGGTTTTGTGATCATGGTGAATCTTCCAGATCAGAAGTTGTTAGCATTTTATGTGTGTGAGATTTATTCCTAATTAGGGTAAATGAATTTAGATCTATTTCGAGGTTGGTCTCGGGAGCCCATTACACTATAAATGTAATGTCTACAGAGGAATAATGGTTTGAAATTCATTTTTGAAGCCTCTATGCTTGGTTTTGTAGCTTTCAAACTTTCTTGGAAGTATTAATTCAAAGTATACCTTGAATGTATGAGATTCATCACGGTGTTCAATTTTCAGTTTGTGTTCCTCTGTAAGCTTCATTTTCATGTTTGTGTAGTTATTCTAATGCGTTTCTATTTGCATACAAGGAATTCGTTCTCTATTTAGCGCTCCTTGCATCAGATAACATGTTTGTTATGTGTTTATGGTAAATGTCCTGGAATTCATCCTCTATTAGATGCTCCAATTCAGATATCAAAATTTATTGTTGTTTCTGCTAAAGGTGGTGCAAAAGATTCATCCATAGATAGGTTCCTTTTTCTCCACTGGGATTCTACTCATTTCCCCATACCATCTCTTTGAAGATATTATGTTGAATACTAACACCTATTTTTCCTCAGGATTCGAAGATTATCACTGGTCATTTTTGTTGCGAATGTTTCAGGGTTTGACTCCATTTCCCAATGGTGTTGTCTGTTTGTCTATCTTACACCTTTAAAAAACCATAAAACCAGTTCCCTTCATATACCTATCCTTTTGAATGTTTGTTTTAAGAAAAATTCATATGTGAATGTTATTTTGATAAAAAGAGAGCCCTCTCTAAATGTATAGGATAGGATACAGTCTAAAGATTGGTTTGAAATGGTTACCCCTGTGATTCTCCTACTGTAACCATAGGGTAAATTACAGGGTGATAACATCTTGGTGCTTTTGTCGGGGACTAATTGCTATTATCTCCTCAAGAAAATGACATTGTCCTAGTTCTACGACCTGGTTGAGCAGCTGGTCATAGACATATATTGGTTGTACATGCTCTGGTGACTCCACTCAACATTTTTGGAAGGTGACTCCACTGGGAAATAATGACAACCATACTGGGGAGCAAAGGTTAAAATATCCCCTAGGTATGAGCTACAGAGTTGCATATTTGATTGTTGATGGTGAAAAATGGTCAAACATCAACAAGGCCATGCATATTTCACCTGGCGACTACATCTAGAAAGAATCCAGTATTCATAATGTTCTATGACAACTCCAATGTCCAAGGGTTGCAATGGTTGAGGAGCTAATTCAATTTCTTCATCATCAAGATGAGCTCTATAGCTATAAGGTATGCTCCTACAAATCGTGCTCACATTCCTGGTTTTCCAAATAGAATACCTAATATATATTGGCAAGTATATCTTCCAAGATTCAAAGACCAAGAGGGGGATGATGCTGCCATTCATTTGTTTAGATTCCATAAGCATATACATAAGTTGGGAGTTGAATTGCATGAGGAATATTTAATGAAAATTTTCATGGTTAGTTTAGAAGGAAATGCAAGGTCATGGTATGAGGGATTTCCATCAGGGAGTTTATATTCCCTTAAATACTTTCATACAATATTTCATGAAAATTTTAAAGGTCAATATCCTTCTTTTTTTATACTTCAAGATTGGTGCATGCATGATAAAGGTTTCATTGGAAAAATTTAAAACATGTATGGTGAAGAGGAGTTTTTGGATGATGAACTTTTAGAAATTTTACATGAATACTCATTTCAAAAGTAAAGACAAACCAATTGCCATGATATTCAAGAAAATCCTCAGCCATTGGTAATGTCTTCCTTGACTGAAATGGACATAAGGAAAAACTATGTTTCGACTAGCTATGCCTCTATTTATGAAACTGATGTTAGTTTGCAGCATTCTTGTGAATCTATGTGTGGCCAAGAAGGAAGTCAGGAGTGTCAATTAGATTGTTCCTCATATCATTCAGCTTCTAAAATTTTTTGGTTACAAAAGGAGGTTTCCCCTGTCTAATCAGTAGTTACCCTTTCATAGTTGTAATTTCTTCAAAGTCATAATATGTTTTATGAAGTTTGCAATCAGAATGATGAAAGTAATGGTTTGCCAATATGTGATGCCACATTGGAATTTATGAGACAACGCTTAAGAGCCTCTAAGTGAACACAAAAACTTGAGGATATGGAATTTTCAGAATTAGATAATGAAAAGGGCAAGCATTCATGCAATCAATCCCATCCTGTGAGGAAAACAATAGTTTTCCATGAGGGGTCAAATCACAAAGAAAAATATGAGAAGGGTCAACAACAAGAACCTTCTTTGCATTCTAATCCTTCTTTTTATGAGAAAGAAGATGATTAGCCTAGCAGTGTACATGAAGAGAGTCATCCTAATTTTGTTTATGAAGATTGCAGTCAACATGTTGAAAATTATGTTAGTAATGTTTTCAAAGGATATCTCATCATGCCTATATATGATGAATGTAATGATGGCTACTTGGATAATGCACCTCAATAACCAACAACCTGCAATAATAGCTTGGATCATAAGAAGAAGATAAGGATTCCAAATGGGATATTTCTTTATGTTTTTTAAATTCAGATTTTTTTTATTTTTTTTATTTTTTATTTTTTATTTTTTTATCTGATTCTATTGAAGAACACAATGATATTTCTTTTGAAACACCTGGAAGGAATCAGGTTTTAATTTATGATATCTTAGATGAATAAGTTGATGTCTCATTTGTAAATTGTCATGAACACATTTTTCAAGATTCTTTTGAATATCAGTTTGATAGAGTGCTAGAGGAGTTGTAGTTGGAGCAGCCTTGTCATGGCAAACAAATAACATAAAAATTTGAAGGTTGTCATGATCCAGTAGCTGGACATGTGGAGAATCTTTGTAGTGATAATGGCTAGTTATGTCTTTGCAGTAAAGATAAATTTATTTATCATAACCTTTTTCCATTAAGTTCTTCATTTTTGTTTTTGATTAAGCATGAGGAGAAATTTTGTTTATGGGATCATTTGCTTGATTGGATTCACTAGAAGTCATAATTTACTTGATTGGGAATTGATGCTCAACAAGTAGGGTAGGTAGGTATCAATAAGCTCAACATGCCGAGCATTTATTTTAAGCAATATTTCAGTTTGTTTTTAGTATCTCTTCAGTTTTTGTTTTCAGAGCATGTTGGGGATTTCAGGAAAAGCTTGGGGCCAACCCAATGGATTAGGCACCTGGTCAATGGAGTTCTTTTCTACCTCACAGGGAGGATAGCATCCTCAAGTTGGAGCCACTGTTAGCACATGTGCTAAATTTTGAGGTTTTTTACAAAGGGATCCACACTAATTCCCCCGCAAAAGAGTAAGCCAGTAAAAATGAGGGGTAAGGTCAAAAAAAATTCTCCATGTCACATGACTTTGAAGGATATTGACGGGGTTTCTACATGTTCTAAGGGGTTTATTCATTGCTTTAAAGTGAAAAATTATTGACAATCCTGAGTTTTAGCCTTATAAATATGCCTAAATAAGAAAATATGATCAAAGTCAAGAGCTCGCAACAAATGGATGGCCAGGATTTGTAGTGGAGAAAATAAAAGGCCCAAAATTGTTCCCGCCAAGGGAAAATCGGGAGTGGAAAGCGAAAATGGAAAAATTTCGTTACACGAATTTGTAAATCCTCCTTCCACTTTCCACAATCCAAGATTCGATGGCCAAGGATGACTTCTACATAAATCAACGTTGTAGAAAAGGGCGGAAGGAAAAAGGTGGGAGTAGAATCGCAGTTGCAAAAGTTGGAGAATACACGTTCCACTTTCTGCTAAAGGCAGAAGCAGAAGGGTGGAAGCAGAAAGGAAGAAATGGAAAGGCAGAATCGCAATCATAAAAGTTGATGAAGTTTCTTTCTGCGATCTATAGGATCGATCATCTGAAAGGTTCCTATGGAATATCAACGGCTAGGAAGAGAGTAGAAAGGCAAAAAGAAGAAACATAAGAAATTTGGTTGTGAAAATAGATATCCCACTTTTCACTTTCCAATATCCCATAGCTTGATCTCAGAACAATGACTAGGAAATTTTCCACCTAATATCGACAGTGTGGAAAGGAGCAACACAAGGAGGTAAGGATATCTCCCAATATACAACATTGGGTAGATCCCACGGTTTTCAATGGCTTAGATCAAAGGTAGAATTATATCTATGGTGGAAAATAATTTTGCTATCAGAACTTGCACGAAACAAATAACTTTCCATATCTGCGGAATTGCTTAAAGGCATGCATGTTTCAATGGCCAAGATTGAGGATAAGGTAAGATCAACGACAGAGGTGAATTCTGCTGATCTAACATGCTCACGAAAATTAAATTTTCAAATTCTTGGAATTGCTCAAAGGTTGAAAAGTTTTGACGAAGGAGATCTAATCAAGGATTGGTCTACGATGGAGAGCGATTCTGTTGATTCAACATGCACATATTAATGGAAAATTGAAATTTGCGAAATGTGGTAGACCCTGCAGCTTTCAACGGTCCAGATCAATGCTCCATCGCGATCTACGTCGGAGGTTGATTTTGCTGATTCAACATGTGAGGAATAAAAAGATTTTGAAATCAGAAAAATTTGGAACGCCCCACAGCTTTCAACGACCCAAATCAATGATCGATCAAGATCCACAGTCCATAATGATTTTGCTGGGTGAACTTGCAGACTTAGAGTTGGGGAGCACATGCGCAATGAGAAACATGCTTGAATGATATGTCCTCTCCCTATTGGATATCACGCTCAGAAATTAGAGCCACAAAAGTCACTGTATGGAGTGCGATGGGGGGAGAATGAATGATCAAGATCCAAGCAGGTGCAAATCTATGGATGAAAATTATTCCGCTGGTTAAAGATGCAGGGATGAGTGAAACTATTGCAGGCCATTGAAGGTGCTCTGAACCATCGTTTTATATCAAGTGAGCTTGGGTTCCATATGTAATAGTTTCCTTTCTGATCCACCACGCGCATCCTAGTGTGTTTTCCTGTTTTGGTTTTATGATCATGGAGAATCTGCCAGATCAGAAGTTGTTAGGATTTTATGTGTGCGGGATTGATTCCCTATTAGGGTAAATGAATTTGGCTCTGTTTCGAGGTTGGTCTCGGGAGCCCATTACACTATAAATGTAACCTATATGAAGGAATAATGGTTCGACATTCATTTTTGAAGCCTCTGTACTTGGTTTTGTAGCTCTGCAAACTTTCTTGGAAGTATTAATGCAAATTATACCTTGAATGTTTGAGATTCATCACGGTGTTCAATGTTCAGTTTGTGTTCCTCTGTAAGCTTCATTTTCATGTTTGTGTAGTTCTACTAATGGGTTTCTAGTTGTATGCAAGGAATTCATTCTTTTCTTAGCGCTCCCTGCATTAGATAACATGTTTGTTATATGTTTATGGTAAATGTCCTGGAATTCATCCTCTGTTAGATGCTCCATTTCATATACCAGCATTTATTATTGTTTCTGCTAAAGGTGGTGCAAGAGATTCATCCACAGATAAGTGCCTTTTTCTCCAGTGGGATTCTTCTTATTTCCTTTTGCTATCTCTTTGAAGATATTATGCTGAATACTAACACCTATTTTTCCTTAGACTGCAAAGGTTATCACTGGTCATTTTTGTTGTAAGTCCTTGAATGTTTCAGGTTTTGACTCCATTTCCCAATGGTGTGGTCTGTTTGTTTATCTTACACCTTTAAAAAACCCTAAAACCAGTTCCCTTTAGATATATAGCCTTCTGAATGCTTGTTTAAAGCCAAATGTATATGTGAATGTTCTCGTGACAAAGAGAAAGCCCTCTCTGACTATATAGGCTAGGATACAGTCCAAAGATTGGTTTGAAATGGTTACCCTTGCGATTCTCCTACCGCAACCATATGATAAATTACAGGGTGATAACACACTCATTGACGAAAGCATGTGGGGCTCTTCGGTGGTATATCCTGAATATGGGCTGTGCTATCCAACTCAAAATGTTGAGAATTTTGTTCTATACACATGGTCTTCATCTATTTTACGTATTTTAGTATTTTATATAAAATTGTCCATCTTAGAAAAATGCACACACATGTTTTTTTATTTGGTTAATTTTTAGTGATTCTAGTTGGAAATGATGTATTTCCTCATTTCACATCATCATGAATAATAATATTTTAATTTTGATTTTGAAAATATCCTTGTCTGCAAAAATTTCAAAGTTGCATAGATTTTAAAAAATGCACGGACATGAACACTAAAATGCATGCTCATGCCTCATAATGAAGTCAAATTGGGTGGTTCAAGTTGTATAAGATTTATTATTCGTCCTATACCCATATACACTTCCACGTTTTCATTTCCTATCGCAAAAGTGGTTTTTTGACAAGAATGATATATTTGACTTCAGTATGCAATATAAAACATAATCAAATTTTATCAAAGTTAGGCATAGTAAAATGCACACCTAAATTAATACACATCCTTTTATGAAATTAAAATTGCATACTTGAATTTAGACATATTTTTGACAAAAACCTCTTACAATTTTCTGGGAATCAATGTATATTGTGTGAATTAAACTTGTAAAGTTTGCAATTTTAGTATTTTTACATTAAATTGCTCAACTAATAAAAATGCACACAAATGTTTACTATTTGGGTCATTTTTAGTGATTCTAGATGGAAACGATGTATTTCCTCATTTTACATCATCGTGAATTATAATATTTTAATTTTAAGTATGAAAATATCATCGTCTACACAAATTTCAAAGTTTCCTAGATTTTTGAAAATGCATGCATATGCTTCATAATTAAGTGAAATTGAGTGGTTTGAGTTGGAGACTATTTATGTATTCATCCTATACACTTATACACTTCCATATTTTTATCTATCCAAAAATTAGTTTTTTTAGCAAGAATACTTGTAGTTATTTGTTGTAAAGTGGGGTCTACAATTTAAAAGAGTCAAATTCTGTTAAAGTTAGGTGTAGGAAAATGCATGACATGTTCTCTACACATGGATATATATATATATATATATATATGATAAAAACCTATCTCATTTTTCTATATTTCAATGTATGGTGTCTACAATAAACCTACAAATTTGATAATTTTAATAATTTCACATAAAATTACATAGGTTAGAAAAATGCATGCAAATGCTACATATTTGAGTCATTTTTAGTGATAAAGACATATAATTATCTTAATATATGTATTATACATATAATTATGTATAATTTGAAAGTTTCATGTTCATATTTGAAATTAAAGGCTAAAATCAAGAGTGTAAATCTGTAAAAACAGTCTTAGAAAAATGCAAGCCATGGTAATATTAGAGGTAATTTATTGAAATTAATACCATTTACTTGGAGATATATATACTTTTGACAAAAACATCATTCATAATTATGAAATTATGTTTTATTTGTCTATATTTAAATTTTCAAAATTAAAATTTTATGTTTTGAACTTAATAGTTCAGTGAGATCCATCAAAGCCCTCATTTTTTAATATTTTTGAGTGAGATCAGTTTGATATGGTGTTTTTTATTATTTTACACTCTTTTGTACTTTTATCTTTTAATTTGGGTTAAAATTATTCATGTTGTGTAAAAACACTACAAGGCTTCCTTGTAAATGTGAAATGCTATATCCTTAGGTATTTTAAGTGGTTTAAATTGGAGAAGATATTTTTCTTCCTCCCATATTCTTATACAAGTACATATTTTCTTATTGAGTCATAAAAATATTTTTTATCAAAAGGCTATACTTTGTTTTAATGTTTACTGTGAATAAAGGTTCATAGGACCTTATTAAAATATCATAGTAAATTAATTTGTTACTATGATAGCTATATATTTTGGGAAGTGTTTCAAAGTGTTATAAGACAATTTGTGAGTTAGATATTAACACAACTTTATAAACATTGGATGGGTGACCTAAGCACATATGAAGAAGCTTAATGCTAGATGAGATGGCAGACATTGATTAGAACCTTTTAGGCATGCATTTACAATGCATGGCAAACATTTCTTAAGTTTTTATACACATAGTTATGATAAATTAGAAGTTTTTTTGAAATTGAGAAATTTAATCTCTCTTCTATGTTGTTTTTTGTTGATTTTGTAGAGTAATTCATCAATGGATTGTTCAAACCAACCATCTCAAGAAAATCTTCATAGAAAAATAGGTCGATGGAAAGAAGTAGATTTGTGTAATGTTCCAATTTTGGAACTACATAACATTGCCATTCCATTTACACCAGCTAGAGTTAAAGAAGATGCTATTCATGTTTCCCTTCGAAAACATTAAGGATTTATAGATAAGAACTCCATACCACAAAATGATACTGTGTTTTTCCCTCAAACAATAGAAAATCATGCAACAATTGTTGAAAATCAATCTCCTCTTTGTAAGAAAATGTGTGACAAACTACAATGCTACTCCACAATATAGGAAACCTTTGTCTCCAATTACAGTTGAAGGGAATGGTAATGCACAAGATATAACTCTTTACCACAAAGTTAACTCTATTTCACAGAATGTGGTCCCAAATGTCCCTCAAAGTTTAGTTGTTGATGTTCCTTCCATTATTGATAACACTTACCAATGTATAGAAGGTTGTGTTGCTCAATAATCTAGGCATCCTTTTTCTCCAATTATAGTTAAAGTGAATGGTAATGTTTAAGATATAACTCCCTACCATAAAATTAAATTTGTTTCACAGAATGTGGTCCCAAATGTTCCTCAAAGATCAGTTGTTTATGTTTTTGTCATTACAAATAAATCTACTTAAAGTATACAAGGCCACATTGCTCAACAACCTAGGCAACCTTTGTCTCCATTATAGTTGAAAGGAATGAAAATCTAGTCCTAGACGGTGGAAACAAATTTGAACATGCCTCCCTTGAGAAGTTGGGTGGAACTAGAAGTCATGAAATAGTTGAAAGAACTACCTTCCAGGGACAAATGGATAGAAATGAAAATACAATTGGAAGTCTTGAAACAATTGAAAGAACTAGATTTGATGAACAAAAGGATAGAAATACACCTACAAAAAATCAAAATTATATAGATGGACAAGCTCCAGTAGAAATTCTTGAAGGGTGTTTAGTAGATAAAACTACACATGCTTCAAGAAGGTTGTCAGGAAATTAATCAAGGACATCCCCATTAGGTTTTAAGAAGTTCTTGATATGGTATAACCAAATACTAAATGAGGGAAATAAAAAAATTAAGGAAATTGGTAGATGGTTCTCTTGGAAATCAGTTCAAGATGTAGATGAAAATGACAATATTGTTAGAATTGGTTACTTCTTGAGAAAAAAATATAGTGAAGAGTCTAAAATTTAGGACGTTCTTGAAAACGTAGATGGAGTTCTTAATTAACTTCGATAAATTGTTAATGCAAGAGATCCATAATGATTTTAACATGGATTCAATATTTATTGAATCAAGTATGAGCCATAAGGATTTGCAATGTTTGAAGTGGATTTCCAGTCATGGTGTATTGAAGGGGGTTAATCCAACTTCAACTTCCAAAGAAATGAAAAAGTGGAGAAAAGAAGTTGAGGATATTGATATGGGTTGGGAGATAACTGATAGTTTCACATATGGAGTTAGAGTGAAGCAAGTAAAGTCATATGCTTCCTTTATGGTTGAGTCATATGAAAAGAGGACCGAAAGTAGAGTCATTGAAGTTTACTTCAAAATTGGTATTGATTCTCATGTACATTACGATCAAGGTGGACTGATATGCGCTATATTATTTGAGTTACTATAAGATAGTGGCTTGATGTCTTGTGTAATCCTTGGAAAATGGGATTGAAATGAAGAATATAAGTAGGAATTAGGACATGCTACTTATCTTATAAATGAGGATAAATTAAAGAAACAATTAAATAGGCTTTTAAAGGATGGGATCCTAATGGAATATAGAAGGGTAGTGGAAGTGAACTTGTTTGCGTGTCTTGATATAGTGGCCATATGTAGTTTATTATGCAACAATAATGTTTCTCCAATGGAAAATATTTTTTCTCTTGATATCCATTTAATATTTTGGGTTACTTTTATTGCTTCATTTTGAGTAGGGTAGGGCTCTTAATGTGTCGATGTGGTATCTAAAGCTACACAAATTCAACCTAATGGATGAAACCCCAAGAAAACGTAAAAATAGTTCTATCCATTAGTGCCATGAAGAGTTATATTGTAGTCCTGTAGAATATAAGAAAGGTTTTCATCCCAGGTATGTGGATGCTTAGAGCTATACATTGTGGGGATATTTACAATTATCTCATTGACTACCTTTATTTATCCATTGGTATGGGGATGGAAGGAGATTATTTTGGTTAGTTTGTTATCCATCGTGGACCAAATATTGGGTAAAAGATGCTTGGGAATTGTTATGCCATAAAAAGGATATACACATGGTTATTGAGGAAACCAAAATCCAATATGGAGATACTATTCATAGTATTTTTAAGTTCTATGCAATGCCACCAAACTTGTTCCTAGTAAGCTATACATATTTAATAGAAGTTTATATTTATGCTGATATCTTGCCATTACTTTCTTAATCTTACTTTGTTTTAAAACATTAGGCGTTGACTCCTTCTTTGGAACAAAGCAAAGGATAAGTAGAAAAGATGGATGAGTGCATTACATACATTCAACCGACCTTATCTAGTCAAAAATTCAATATTATCAAGAAGTATCCCATGAATAGAACAAATGATGAAAAGGTACATGTTTTCATAATTAATTATTAATTATAAATGAAAATTCTTATTGTTTAACTGTCACATCCCCATGCCTCCGACCGGCGAAGAGGACGCGACCCCATGGCGTTAACCATCTGGGCTAAGAGCCCCATTAACATGTACATGCATAAATTGTTGAAACAGAATGCTGAAAGAAATGCATTAAAGTAGAACATGCACATTTGCAATTGTTTATCATACACAACTACAATTATTTATCAGACACAACGGAATTCAACGTACATTCATACATGCATGCATTCAACATGTTCATAACATTCATTAATAGAAAATATGGTTGCAGAAGTAAAAATGGACAAGATCACTTATCTTATGAAGAAGTTGATCCGCAACCAGCTACGTCACTGCAATGTTCCACCCAACCATAGGCTAGCATGCTCTTAATCTCTCAACAGCGCTGCCACCCCCGAGCTAGGCATGATTCTCCAAGGAATAAGGGAACAAGCAGGCTTACACATAGCCAAGGATATACAAAACACAACCAAGCCAACACAGTTGGGTTTATCAGGCCATCAAGGAGTTGGGGAAAGGCCCAATGCTAAGCTGGTGAGCTCATCATAGAGCCAAGAAAACCTACACCAGAACTAGCTTGACCTCTAAGATACCCACACACACCCAACACAAGGAATTAGTCCCTTCTTTGCTACACAGTCCCTCAGGCCCTGCATTCCATTCCAGTGCTATTCAAGGGTGGTGGAGAAGAAGGCTAGCCCTCTAGCTCTGTTTGTGTGGTTTCCAACCACCAGGTTTGTCAAGCAAAACTAAGCCCCATCCCTGCTCCCTACACAGTTCGAAGACCCACCATTGCACACATGCAATCAAATAGATGTTATAGCTTAGGATAGGGAAGCCAATTCCTGAGTCATTCTTGGCCCTATCATGGCCAAAATGACTCTCAAGTGAATTTACAACAATCCCCAAAATGTAAAGAATACCATGGCAAACATAGCCAACCACGTGCAGAAAACCAACGACCCGATCTGAACAATGAAGTCACCAAGGAGCTTACATAGTCCAAGGATGGAAAGATAAAACCAAGTTCACAGCTGTGTGTGGGGATGAACAGCTCAGCATGAATAGAGGACGAATAGCTCCCAGCTTGTGCGTGGATGAACAGACAACAGAGAGGACGCAAATTCAAAGTGTGTGAGCATTCAACACCATTATGGAAAGAGTGGTATGCCTGCGTGTGGATGAACAGACTGTGAGGAAGGAACAAACTATGGAGGTGAATCGACAGTCATGAGGATGCATAGTGCAGAGAACGAATGAAGGCGTGCATGGTTCAGCACAGTCGTGGAGAAAAAGTGGAATGTTCCCCCCCCAGGAGAGATGGTAGCGGTTTCTTTTCCATTGTGAAGCCAACAATGGTGGAGTGTGTGTGTGGGTGAGGACTGACAGTCCTGCCACCCCACTCCCAAAACAATAACTGACTCAACCACTAGTAGCAATTCTTAATGGAGGTGGTTGGGTAAACAAAGAAAGGTGACACATGGATTTTTACCCCATTGGCCAAGGTTTGACAATTTCCCCACCCTTATCCTTGTGAAAAGCATGCCCCTTCTCATTTTAGTTGCCGTGAACATAGCTGGTTGGATTCATTTAATTAAAGATGCATATTTACATGATGACGATTCAATATGTATGCTGCATGCCCCGATATACCATCGGTGACAAATTTAAGTCCAAAACATAGCATAACCGATCAGTGGTGGGGCCTTGGCCTTTAAATCCACACCATGATCATTTACAATATATACATCATGTACATTTAATGCAACAGGGTCAAAACCAGGGCATTACATTCCTCTCCCCCTTCAATAGCACTGTCCTCAGTGCTTTACAAAATTGAACAAAATGCTACACTGGTATCGCCTCAGTGCTCCGCAAAATTGAACAAAAATGGATGTGCCAATCACATGACATCCTCCAGCTCCCAAGTAGCCTCTTTAGGTCCACAGTGCTCCCATTGCACCTTTACCTGCCCTATGGCCCGGTTCCAGAGCATTGTGACCTTCCTGTCGAGGATGCGCATTGGCTCGATTCAGAACTCTCCCTCGGGTTCCACCTAAATCACATCCCAATTTATCACATGGTTAGGATCATGTACATATCTCTTAGGCAAATAAACATGAAAAACATTATGAGCCCTAGTGCTAGCAGGCAATGCAATTCTATATGCAACTGGCCCTATTCTTTCAAGCACTTCAAATGGCCCACAATATCTTGGTGACAACTTGGCACAACTTCCAATCTTCAAGGAACTCTTCCTTGCCCTCACTCTGAGGTAAACATGATCTCCAACCCTGAACTCCCTGTTCACCCTATGTTTATCTGCATAGATTTTCTGCCTGTCCTGTGCTGCTTTCAGCTTCTGCCTGATCTTTACAACCTCTTGCTCCATCTCCTTGAGCAATTCTGGTCCAAGCACAATCCTATTCACTAGATTGTCCCAAGTCACTAGTGTCCTACACCTTCTTCCATGCAAAGATTCATACGGACTCATCCCCAAGGATGCCTGCTGTCCATTGTTATAAGCAAACTCTACCAAGTGCAAGTAATCTTCCCACTTGGTTGGTTTGTCCATTACGTACGTGCGAAGCATGTCTTCAAGCACCTGATTAACTCTCTCCATCTGACCATCTATCTGAGGATGGTATGCAGTACTGAATTTTAGCTTTGTACCCAAGTCTGCAAACAACCCCTTCCAAAAGTTGGAAGTGAACTTGACATCCCTGTCAGAGACTATTGCCTTCGGCAATCCATGCAATTTGAATATATCCTTCATGAAGATCTTTGCAATGTCGCCTGTCTCATACGTAGACTTAACTGGTATAAAATGTGCTGCCTTAGTCAACTTGTCTACCACAACCATGATGGAATCATGTTGTCTCCAAGTCATTGGCAATCCTGTAATAAAATCCATGGAAATAACTTCCCATTTCCATTCCGGAACTAGAAAATGATGCAACAAACCTGTTGGATGTTGATGCTTGACCTTTACCTGTTGACATTTCATACACCTTGAAATGTACTCAGCCATATCCTTTTTCATACCTGACCAAAAGTACTGCTTTCTAGCTGTAGCAATTGTCTTCTGATATCCTGGGTGACCATAATATGGAGCTTGATGGATTTCATCCATGACAACTCTCCTCAAATCTGCTACATTCGGAATATAAATTCTACCTTTATAAGTGAGAAGTCCATCCTCTTCTAATTTATATCCCTCATAGATTTTCTCAAGACTTTGCTGCTGCAACTTGTCTTTGACCTGCTCGTACAATTCATCTCCAGCAATATGATCAACAATCTGCTGCCTCAAATTTGATTGGAAAATACTAAGAGATGCCACATGCATTTCCTGCACCTTCTTGCTGAGTGCATCAGCTACCTTATTCTCCTTTCCCTTTATGTGCTTGATTTCAAAATCAAATTCACACAAAAACTCCAGCCGTCTTGCTTGCCTAGCATTCAGAGTAGGCTGGTCAAACAAATACTTCAGACCACAATGGTCTGTTCTGAGCTCAAATCTTCTACCCATCAAGTAATGCCTCTACATCTTGAGAGCATGTACTATGGCTACAAGCTCTAGATCATGAGTGGCATAGTTCTTCTCATATTCCTTCAGCTTTCTTGACTCATAACATATCACGTGGTTGTCTTGCATAAGGACTCCTCCAAGCCCTTGTCCACATGCATCGGTACATACCACAAAATCTTTCTCTAGATCTACAACCTTCAATACTGGTGCACTAGTGAGAAGATTCTTCAACCTCTGGAAACTTTCTTCACACCTCGATGTCCATTCGAACTTCATCCCCTTCTTTTGCAAAGAAGTGATGGCATGTGCAACTTTGGAGAATCCCTCAATGAATCTCCTGTAGTATCCCGCAAGTCCCATAAAAGATCTTACATCTGTCACATTTCTTGGAGTAGGCCAATTCATAATGGCTTCAATCTTTTCAGGGTCCACAGATATACCCTCCTCTGAGATAATGTGACCCAAATACTGAATTCTATCTCTATAGAAGTCACACTTGCTCAGTTTTGCATACAACTGATGCTCCCTGAGCAATTGCAATGTCAATCTCAAATGCTCTTCATGCTCTTCCTCATTCTTAGAATAAACAAGAATGTCATAAAGGAAAACAAGAAAAAACTTGTCCAAATACCTGCTGAAGACACTATTCATAAGGCACATAAATGTAGCTGGTGCATTTGTGAGACCAAATGGTACCACTACAAACTCATAATGCCCATACCTTGTCCTGAAGGATGTCTTATGAATGTCTTCATCCTTGATTCTCACCTGATGGTAACCAGACCTCAAGTCAATCTTGGAAAACACCTTTGCTCCTCTCATTTGATCAAAGAGGTCATCAATCCTAGGCAAAGGATATTTATTCTTCATCGTAACCTTGTTCAATTATCTGTAATCAATACACAACATGAGTGTACCATCTTTCTTCTTTACAAACAGAACTGGTGCTCCCAAAGGAGACACACTCAGCCGGATATACTCCTTTTCCAACAACTCTTGCAGTTGCATCTTCAACTCTAGCATCTCTGGTGTACTCATCCTGTAGGGTGCTTTGTACACTGGTGCCGCTCCTGGCACAATTTCAATTGTGAAATCCATATCCCTCTTTGGAGGAAGCCCTGGAATCTCAATAGGAAACACATCCATGAATTCCTATAACACCTGATAGTCCCCCAACCTAGGAGTTTCACCTCCTGATGCCTCCAAAATATGAGCTACATACAACTGGAAACCCTTCCTACATAACTTCTTTAACTGCATTGCTGAAACCTGCCATACTGAAATCACCTTTGGAATACCTTTCACTACTACTAGGTTCCCTTCTTCATTCTTGCATTCGAAAGTCTTATTGTAGCAGTCAAGCTTTACCCTGTGAGATTCTAGCCAATCCATTCCAATGAGAACATCATAGGAACCAAGCGGCAGAACATTCAGATCTACACAAGTGACCAATCCATTCATGACCAATGGACATTTCTCTACCACTTCACTGACCTTTCTCTTAGTTCCAGTGGCTAGATGAACTAACCAAGAATTCCTATGCTTTACTTTCTTAAAGGCACAAATCTCCACTACTCTAGGAGTAATGTAATTGTGCGTAGAACCAGGGTCAATTAAAATAGAAACAGGTTTCTCAACAATATTACCTGCTACTTCAACCACAGTTGATTGGTGATCTGTTTGGCGATCCTCCAGTGCTGCATAAATCCTAGGGACTGCCCTTTCTACTTGACCCACTGTTTCTGCTTCTTGAACGTTATAAGATGGTCTTGCACTCTCATTCTCGAGTGGACAATTTCTGCGCATGTGGGGTCCTCCACATTTCCAGCATTGAAGTGGCCCTCTATTCTACTGTGGATCCTTAGGCTTTTCTCCGGTCACTCCAACTGGCTTACTCCCATCTTGGGGTGGCTGCTTCTGCTGATTCCTGAAATTAGAAGGTTTAAAACCTTTCTTCCTTTGGTCAAGCTTCTCGTTCTTCTTGTCCTTCCGTGCCTTGTGGTAATCTGGCTTACCTTTGCTTTGCTCATAGCAATACTTAGCCTTCCTTATTGCTTCCTCAAGAGTTCTAGGTTCATAAAACTCAATTCTATCTTTGTAAGACTGAGGTAATCCACTCAGAAAATGCTGGACCTTCACTTTTTCATCTCTGATGTACCGGACATACCTCAATAGCTCCAAAAACTTATTCGCATACTCTTCCATGGTTTGATGTCCCAATCTCAGCTTATGTAACTCCTTAATCTTGTCATCATAATACCTATCAGAGAGGTATTTCTGCTTGAAATACTTCTTGAACTGTTTCCACTTGAGTCTCCTTTCACTGATCCTCTTTACTTGCTTGAAGAGTTCCCACCAAATGGATGCTCTTCCATTCAGATTGAATATGGCAACTCTTGCCTTCATGTTTCTTGAATAATCATGCACTTGAAAGTACTTCTTTATCCCAAGAAGCCAAGCTTCAGCCTCTTGTCCAGTCTTTACCTCACCATCAAACGTAGGAGGTTTAGCTTTCTTAAATTCATCCCGAGAGCGATCCCTATGGTGTCTCTTTCTTTTTCTTTTATGAGAAGAAGAGCTTGAATCTCCACTGGATTCTTCAGAATCAGATGATCCACTAGAAGTCCTTCTCCTTCTCCTAGTACTGCTCTTACTGCCTTCTAGTCTTGCTGTACCTTGTCCATAATATATCTTTCTTTGTAAGTCTGTCAAACTCTGCAACATTGCAGCATTCAACTGATGCTGCTCTTCCTGGGCCTTGATCAAGATTCTCATCGTGGCTGCAACATCTGACGGTGTCTCCTGGAATCTCCTTCCATTATACTCAATGTCATCATTTCTATTATGGACATTTTCTCCAATGGCATCTTCTGCTCGCTCGTAAGAATCTCGAGCATCATACCCATCATGGGTTCTCATGACTGAACCACCACTTACTTGTCAAACTGCACTACCTAGAGTACTGCCTTGGAAGGTTTCTATGATTCAGCAAACGTGTTAGCAACACAAGTGTTAGATTCATAACATTGATATAAACCCACATTGGTTACCTTCTCTGGGAAAATTATAAAATTACAAGTTTTCCCCAAACACTAGATTTTCTTCATCAAAGAATGTCTATCTTTGCTGCTACTTTCTCATTTTCAGCACTGAAAAACCACTGAAAAACGGTCAAAATCCGTTAAGAAATCGTACTGAAAACTCAAAATTTCCTCTTTGTAGAATCGAATCTCATTTCAAATATTGACCTGACGTTTTGGCAGTCAAAATGACTAATTCCTCCGCTGTATCGGCGGTTGAATCAACTAACTTTTTCCGCTGTACAACGACTGTCGGATCCGCTAAGCACTATCATGTCAGCAATTGAATCTTCTAACCCTTTGGAAGGTTAGTCCTTTAGGTAGCCACCACGACGGATGTTCCATCCCCTAACCCTCGCCGACGGCTAATGACTTCAGTACTTAGAAAATTTCTGAAATTTTCCTTTTGCCTTCTTCTTCACAGCTGGATTGGCTCCATTCTCTCCTTTACGTCAGCGAAGAAGTTCCATCCACTGCTGCAACAGCGGAACATGATATTCTTTCTCCTTTCGATCGGCGGCACAACCCGATCGGTATCGGCAGACTGTTTACATCGGAAGACTAGTGCCTTTGGCTTCCGCAACGACGACACACCAAACACTAACTTTTTCTGATGGCCGCTATTTTCATTCCTCAAATTTTAGACCTTCGGCGTCGGTGGTATTTCCACATCGGAAGGCTAGTTCCTTTAGCTTCCGCAATGGCGGCACACCAAACACAAACTTTTTTCGATGGTCGCTTTACTTAGAAAAATTTAAAACTTTTGGCGTCGGCAGCCTTTCCACATCGGAAGCCTAGTTCCCTAGACTTCCGCAACGGTGGGCGCACGAACACTACCTTCTTCCGATCAGCCAACGATTTCTACACTTAGAAGAATTTTCAACTTTCTTGCGGTGTCGGCTGTCGCTTCTCATCGGAAGACTTAGTGCTTTTGGCTTCCGAAACGGTGGCTCCTCAGCTTTGATCTTCCTTCGATCGACAGCCCACTTTGTTGTGGCATAGCCCAATCAGAATCGACAGTCTCTTCCTCATCGAAAGACTTAGTGTTTTTGGATGCCACAACGGCAGGCGCACGAACACTTTCTTCCTCTGATAGTAAAATATTTCAAGCCTTAAACCTTCTTGGTGGCATCGACGATCGGAGGACTTTTCCATCGGGTGCGTAGTTGTTTCACCGTCCGCAACGGCGGACGCTTGATCGACTATTTTCCGCCAATGGTTGTCCAACACTTAGAATATTTCACGATTTTCTTCATCAAATGTGCTCCATCAGACATACTTCCACCTAGCGCTTCCGCTATAGCGGAAGTCCTTCCCGCTAACTCTTCTGCTACAGTGGAAGTATTTCCTGCTAGCTCTTTCGACTGCTCCAACACTTAAACTATGTTTTTTGAATTTTTCCAGTTTGATTCTGCTGGGCAGAAAGGAATACTACCTCTGTCACTGCACCCTTCATGGCTCATTCAGGCTCATTCTTGCAACATGAGCTCTGATACCACGCTGTCACGTCCCCATGCCTCCGACCGGCAAAGAGGACATGACCCCATGGCGTTAACCATTCGGGCTAAGAGCTCCATGAACATGTACATGCATAAATTGTTGAAACAGAATGCTGAAAGAAATGCATTGAAGTAGAACATGCATGTTTGCAATTGTTTATCATACACAACTACAATTATTTATCAGACACAGCTGAATTCAATGTACATTCATACATGCATGCATTCAACATGTTCATAACATTCATTAACAGAAAATATGGTTGCAGAAGTAAAAATGGACAAGATCACTTATCTGATGAAGAAGTCGATCCGCAACCAGCTACGTCGCTGTAACGTTCCACCCAACCATAGGCCAGCGTGCTCCTTAATCTCTCAGCAGTGCTGCCAACCCTGAGCTGGGCATGATTCTCCAAGGAATAAGGGAACAAGCAGGCTTACACATAGCCAAGGATATACAAAAAACAGCCAAGCCAACGCAGTTGGGTTTATCAGGCCATCAAGCAGTTGGGGAAAGGCCCAATGCTAAGATGGTGAGCTCATCACAGAGCCAAGAACACCTACACTAGAACTAGCCTGACCTCTAAGACACCCACACACACCCAACACAAGGAATCAATCCCTTCTCTGCTAAACAGTCCCTTAGGCCCCGCATTCCCTTCCAGTTCTATTCAGGGGTGGTGGAGAAAAAGGCCAGCCCTCTAGCTCTGTTTGTGTGGTTTCCAGCCACTAGGTTTTTCAAGCAAAACTAAGCCCCATCCCTGCTCCCTACATAGTCCGAAGACCCACCATTGCACACATGCAATCAAACAGCTGTTACAGCTTAGGACAAGGAAGCCAATTCCTAAGTCATTCTTGGCCTTATCGTGGCCAAAATGACTCTCAAGTGAATTTACAATAGTCCCCAAAATGTAAAGAAAACCACGGAAAACACAGCCAACCATGTGGGGAAAACCAATGACCCGATTTGAACAATGAAGTCACCAAGGAGCTTACACAGTCCAAGGATGGAAAGATAAAACCAAGTTCATAGCTGTGCGTGGGGATGAACAACTCAGCATGAACAAAGGACGAACAGCTCCCATCTTGTGCATGGATGAACAAACAACAGAGAGGATGTGAATTTGAAGTGCGTGAGCATTCAACACCGTCATGGAAAGAGTGGTATGCCTGTGTGTGAATGAACAGACAGTGAGGAAGGAACAGACTGTGGAGGTGAACTGACAGTCGTGAGGATGCACAGTGCAGAGAACGAATGAAGGCATGTGCGGTTCAGCACAGTCGTGGAGAAAAAGTGGAATGTCCCCCCCCCCCAAGAGAGATGGTAGCGGTTTCTTTTCCATCGTGAAGCCAACAGTGGTGGAGTGTGCATGTGGGTGAGGACTAATAGTCCTGCCACCCCACTCCCAAAACAATAACTGCCTCAACCACCAGCAACAATTCTTAATGGAGGTGGTTGGGTAAACAAAGAAAGGTGACACATGGATTTTTACCCCATTGGCCAAGGTTTGACAATTTCCCCACCCTTATCCTTGTGAAAAGCATGCCCCTTCTCATTTTAGTTTCTGCGAACGTAGCTGGTTGGATTCATTTAATTAAAGATGCATATTTACATGATGACGATTCAATATGTATGCCGCATGCCCCGATATACCATCGGTGACAAATTTAAGTCCAAAACATAGCATAACCGATCAGTGGTAGGGCCTTGGCCTTTAGCTCCACACCATGATCATTTACAATATATACATCATGTACATTTAATGCAACGGGGTCAAAACCAGGGCATTACATTAACTAATTATTGCATACCATGAAACATGTGCTACCAATTACAACCTACTCTTAGCTCAACATTCAATATTGTATATTATGACCGCCATGATGGAACTATAATTGTTTTGAAGATGTTTCATGAAATCCAAAGAATTGCACAAGATTATGGCATGGTTCATCCAATTAGAGGGATTGAGAAGACACAATTTGTTCAACTTTTGGAGGAGATGGATAAAAATAGGCTTGCATGTAATCCTAGGAAACCATACCATCATAAAACCCAATAACACGTTGATCTTAACTATGGGAAACAAATGGATTAGCATCAAACAATAGCCTCATTGGACATGAGGTAAATTTAAAGGTTTAATAATTATGTCAGCATATCTAATATTTCTAATGTGTGTTTTGACTAATAATCATAATTGATGATTTTATTATGGCATAACAATGAAATTGGTTCTTTGTTTTATGAAATTTTAATAGAATATTAAGTAACTAATCATATACACTGAAATGTGTGCTTATAAGTCATTTAAGGCCTACCAAATGAAGAAAAGTATAAAATGTTGGTGAGGTTGTGGTAGTGTTATAAGTAATTCCACATGTTGCAATTGAAAGGGTGTATAGGGGATGCAATTATGCACACGAGGAAAGGTACATCAATTTCTGTTAAGTCCATAGTATTATGTTTTAAAACTTGATGGAATTATTTCATTCACGATAAAAAATTTGATCCAGAATCATTATACGAATGGATTCCTTGCCAGTGAGTGGATTTGGTTGTGTTCTTGTTGTTTAAGAGATGATATGGTTTCTTATATGCATGTCCAAGGGCCCCATGCTCTTCAGGTGACTAGGTTTGTTCATCCTTATACTTTAGGATGGTTAATAAATCAAGTAATGGAGCATAATCACACAAAAATGAAAAAAATGAATAATAACCTAGGGGGAGGAAGAGGAGTTAATAAGGAGTATAGAAACACATTTGAACATGAGGTCAGAAGGTACTTCACAAAAATTTAAATAAAGAATATTCATACCTTTGAATATTAGAATTCAATTTCATGTTGAGAATGAAGTCAAGAAGTCCACTGGATGAGGAAATTACAGCATAGTTAGCATCCTTTTTCCTCAATGTCATTTCTCAACAAGTAAAACCATTTTTTGTCTCATGGGTAAAACAATCTAAGAAATCATTGCTTGGATGACCAATACTAAGTATGTCCTAAATTTAATGGTATGTAAATATGATTTCATTTTCTAGTGTGATTGCTCATAATGTGTGTGCTTAATTATGATTAATATGTCCTCACGGTTCAATAATCATCTTCCAAATATCGAGTCCAATAAGAAAATATGGCGAAGAGTGTTAACACCCAAAAAGTGTTCACTACCTCATCTACCCCACTACATGGCTCATTTGTCCATTTTTCTACCATATTTCCCTTAAAAACCCCTTTTTTCCTCCAAAAATATCCAAAATTCCTCTAAAATAGCAAAAATCCCACTAAAAAGCCTCCAAAAGGCCATAAAACCATCAAAAAAGCCTAAAAAGGGAAGAAAAAATATAAAATAATGAGGAAAAGGAGGAAAAAACCCTATATAGCTGCCCTAAACCATATGGTTTCCAAAACCATGGGCCAGCACTCCACCACTGAAAAACTATAAATAGGTGATGGAGACCCCTTATTTGACATCCACAATCATAAGCACCCTTACTCTGCCAAAGTAGCTCTTGAAACCCTAGCTCACCCTTGAGCTACTTTCACCTTGAGAGCCCCTTTTGGCCCATTTCCACCATTGGAGAAAGAGAAGGAGCAAGTTGGAGCTTGGAGCAACCCTCTTGGATCACTGCAAAGGACTTCACCAACCTTCACATTGGAGGTAACATTAATACAAAAGCCATTCTTTACATCTTGTTTTTCTGTTTCATGCACATGTTTAGAGTAATTTATATTTCTGTTTTAGCATTTTAATTTACACTTACTGAACTGCTACTGAGTCCCTTCTCGTTAGTAGGTGCTCATTCGCACAAGCTAGGGGTAAAACCCTAGCCACAGTTTTGGCGACTCCGCTGCTTGTTTAGTTTTCTGCAATAATTTCCCATTTTTTCCTTTCGGCTGTCCCTTTCGGCCGTCGTAAACTGCATCTTTTCCCTTTGCAGTCGCGTCCCGACCACGTCTTTTAGGCCTTTACCTGCGACCCGACCGTGGCTCTCAGACTGTTTCCGGTGCCCTGCCTATGGATTCAAGTCTGTTACCTGTGATCCAACTGCGGCTAATCAGCCTGTTTGCTGCGATCTGACTGCGCCTATCGGCCATTTTCTCGCGTCCCGATCATGACTTTAAGCCCCTTTGCTGTGACCTGACCGCGTCTGTCTGCCCTTTTCCCGCGATTCGACTGCACTTTTTTCCCTATTTCCTGCGGTCCGACTGCCTTTGTCGGCCAGAAAGCCGCGACCTTTCCGTGCCTGTTTCCCTCAAAACCCGCAGTCCGACCGCCCGATTTTGCCACAGACCCGCGGTCTGATTTCTGCATGTTTTTTCCTGTTTTTGAACCTAGCCCCTTTGCTGCAATATTTTCTACATCTGCACAGCCATCTGTTCCACCTGCAGCCCTACTTCCCTACAGCCTTTTCTGCAACATCATTTCTGTTCCCTTTTACAGAATCTGTTTAAAATTTCAGCATTTTAATTCAGAAAATTTTGCATGTTAAAGTTGTGAATTCAGTATTATTGTTAGTTAGAAAGTTACCTCCTTGTGTGGCACTTCTATTTTGGGTTCATCACCTCATGAGCACACACTCTGTCACATAATTCAAGTGAGCCTTAAAAAACTACTTAACTCAACCAATATTCTAACCCCACTTGGGGAACACAAAATAATCTTTGTAGTTAGGTAGGATCGGGGGGATAGGCTTCCAATAACACCCCTCGGTTACTTACACTTGAGACATAGCTGTTGTCCCATTAGGGAACCAAAATACCCTAGTACTTTTTGGCATGGTCACAACCAGTTTACCAGAGGGCCTCTCCCTTAGGAGGGTTGAAGTCGCGAGACTGGTTCTGGAGGCCTGAGTGGAATATCGCACTCCATTCAATAACTGAAGGGCTACCTTTCGCAGTTCTCGGGATATCCTTGTATAGGGGTATTGCGGTAAAAGGACCAAACGACAGATTCACCTTTCTGGACGTGTCATGAACAGGGTATCTTAGTTGCCATTCTTCTAGGATTGACTACCCAGTGTCCCTCCTGGTAGGGGGATATCTTAGCCACTTGGATTTCCTATTCATATTTTCTGACTTGGATTTCATCACCTTGTAGAGGATATGTCTAGTTGAGTCAGAATACTTTTAGTTAGGTGTTTGCATGCTCCCTTACCTCCTTTTGGTCTAGTGAGTCCACCATTTTTTATTTTTAGGAAACCTGCTGCTTGTTGGTATTTTGACCATTTCTGTTGACACTCCACCTATTGTAGCATAGCTGTTACATTGGGTATTTTGAGTTGGTTGTTGGCCTGAGTGCCCTATTTTTTGAGCTCTCCTTCTGCACACTCTGTTGCATTAGGGTTTTTGAGCTGTTTTTTACCCACCTCAACCCACAGAGATTTGACACCATCTATCACCATTGAGTCCCCGAGACATTCTCGGCGCCTCAGGGGCGAGCCCCCACAGCACGGTTCACTTGACACCACCCGTCATCGACACAGATCATCCTCACTTGATACTACTTATCATAGATCTTGAGCCTTCTCACTTGACTCCACTCGTCAGCGGCATAGGACTCCGTCACCAGATATTGACGCCCCTTATTTTACCTCCGATTCTGAGCCAGAGTCTGAGAACCCCATTTACACTGCCCCTACTAGCCCCATGGCTGGCGTGACTTCCCCTCCCGTCTTGGTAGGGACCATTGGTGGCACATCCACCACTACACCAGTTACCACACCTGCTTTGGGTACGCCCTCCATGGGGCCCCCATCTACCGTCCCCCTCACGGTACCTATTCCTGCAGCAGAAATACCAATTCCCACTCCATCAGTGGCTCACACTACCCATGACGGTGCAGGACCATCCCATACCACCTTAGTTCCCCCACTTGGGGGAAACCTCCCTAACACTACCCCTCCACTTGGGGGCATTGGCCCCAACTTGGTCCAACCCACTACTGTGTCACATCCTTCTTCCAGTTTGCCATTCATGGCTAGCCTCAACCTGCCTGACCTAGCCAGATTGACCAACGACCCTATCCGACACGACCCTGTGTGGCCTCACATGCCCACCAAGCTCCCCTCTGACATCCCTAAGTTCGAGGGAAAGGCAGGTGAGGACCCACAAAACCACATTATGTCCTTCCATCTATGGTGTTCCTCCAACTCCATAGTGGACGACTCTATTCACCTCTGTCTCTTACAGCGCACCTTCACTGGCTCTGCAGCCAAGTGGTATATCGAGCAACCCCATGGAACCCATAAAACCTTTGCTTCCCTTGCATCAACCTTCCTGCAGTTCTTCCAGTTACCTGTCCGCTATGACGCGGGCGTTGAGATCCTCCTATCATGCAGACAAAACACGGCTACCCACATCATTAACCACATTCATGAGTGGCGTCGACGCCGTAGCTTATGCAAGATCAAATTAGACGACCGTATCTTCCTAGATTGGTTCCTCAAATCCCTTCTTCCTGTCATTGCTAAGGATGTGGCATCCAAAAGACCCCAGTCTGAAGAAGAGGTCATCCTTAAGGCCCAACAATTCGACCTCATTTACGCCCAGTCAGGTTATCTCTATACCATTATACCTAACGCCCCTCGCGGCGATTCCTCCCAGCATGATGTGCCGGGGACATCCCACACTGCCGACGGCATCATTGGCCGTGTCTCTTTGCATCCTCAACCATTTTCCATAGCACGTCCTACCCTTGGCCCTGACCTTTTGCAGGATACCTCATAGTCTGGAGCAACCAACTCGTATGCTCCCATGACACATCACCACCATTCCCATGGACCCTCATGTCCACCTCAGTGTTTCGGTCATGCGACTCCCGCTTACGCCCCCCCCCGGTCGCACCTTAGCCCTACTACCACCAACAGGCCGCACCAGCTCCTGCGCCTTCACAAGCCCAACCCGCTTATTACCTGCCACAGGCAGCCCCTGCGGAAAACCCACAACCCGCTCCGCAGCCCTATCAGCAACCCCCTCAAGTTGCTGCACCTGCGCAGCCTCCACCTACATATTATCCACCGCAACCTGCTCCAGCACTTGCGCAACCTCAGAATCCAGCTGCTGCCCAAGGGCAAGTTTACACCCAACAAAACCCACAGCAAAACCAGAACAACCAACACAACCAGGGCCAACAAAACCATGGCAGGGGCTAAAATCGTGGAAACAACCAACCTACAGACCAAGCTGGTCAACCCCCTAATCCCCCCAACAATAATAATGAGGCCCCTGCTAATCAAAACCTTGATTGCCCACCCAAGCAGGCTAAAAACCCCAATTTGCGAACAAACCATCCTTGTTCTATTTGCGGGGTCTATGGACACTACACACATGCTTTCCCACACTTGGAGTGAGCTCAGCAACTTTGGGTTGATGATGCCCACTGCCAAGGGCATGCGGCTCCTCAAGCACCACCCAACCCCCCACAACCTCAGCAGCCACCTTTGGTGCTGCAAAACCCCTTACCAAACCAAGGCATAGTGAACACTCAACCGTTGGCTCCCCCTCAAGCCAACGCGCCAACCCAATAACAAATCACTTACGCTGCTCCTGATCAACCCATGTTTGACTCAGGTACCCACCACTTGTTGATGATGTGCTCCGATGAGGTCAACCTCCAGACCCGGTGGAACCAATATGGCTCCACCCCTGAAGCCCCTCCCACCGATAAATCCACTAACGCTCAGCCCACTGATCAGGCGTTACATATACCTCCACCTCCACTAGATGGCGCTCCCAAAGTACCTCGTTTCCGGCTTCGCCGTATCAACAATAACCCCAATGCGCGGGCTGCGTCAAACTACAACATTGTCTATGACTTAGCCCAATCTCCCGCAGCCATGTCTGTGTTAGAAGTCTTAAAAAACTGCCCTTCACAGTGCAAGACTTTACTCTCAGCCATTGGGGCTATTGATCCAAATGATTCGAATTTAATGGCATTTGATTTGGACCAATCCGAACCCCGCATGCCTTCCACTTTAGCATTCCAAGTTTCTGTTTCCGTTCGGAATTTTGTCATCCATCGATGCATTATTGATGAAGGTGTCTCTACATGTGTCATGTCCACCTTCATCTGGAAGAAATTGGGATCCCCCCCTCTCCAGCAGTCCACTACTGCGTTGCGAGCCTACGACGGTCGTTCGGCTCAACCACAAGGCCTATTAACTAACGTCCCCGTCCAGCTGGCTGGCAAAACCATCCTCATCAACATCGAGGTTATTAATGCACAGCTTGATTACAAACTTTTGCTTGGCCGCAGCTACATGTACGCCATGCAGGCGGTTGCTTCTTCCATTTTTCATACCATGATGTTCCCCCATGAGGGACGTGTGGTCAAGGTCGACCAACTCACCTACTATGATCCCAATGCCCCCGCGGCACCCGAAAATGTTCTCCCCATGGTTGAACAACCTGTTTCGGGTTCCACCACCCCATTTGTTTCCTCTATGGGGCCTAAAGTTTACTCAGACACGCCAATGACCTCGACCTTCCAATCTATTCCACCCCCATCATTCGCCACTGACGTGTTCGACCTATGTACCCTGTCCCATCACACGTAAACTCCTACTAATCAACCGCCCTTGTTGCCTAAACCCCCTTTGGTACCTAGTCACATTGGTGTTACACCCATCCATACCATTCATTTCCTCATCCCTCCCTCAGGAGTAGTTAGCGCCCCGGTCATGGCTACCCTCAGCCTCCCTGGGTTAACCTTAGGATTACCCGTTTGGTATCTTTCGCCTCCCGTTCCCTCGCCGACACTAGATGTCGTCCTGCAACTGGTGCAACCCATTGTCACTACTAGTCACCCACCTCCCGGTGTCGCTACCCTGTCGTCCTCCATGAACCCCCCCCCTCCTCTTACCAAACCCACTGGGGGCAGAGGCCCCCAACCTTACAGTGCTGTCCCACCTCCCAAGACAGTAAAAAACCCCCCTGTGTTTCGTGCTCCTCCCAAATTCTCCCTATGCGATGAGTTGGGCCATGCGACTCACCAATGTCCTTAGTTATCGGCAGTACAGGAACACATGCAAATGCTTGACGACGACCCCAGTATACCGGTTGTCCAACTTGATCCAAACCCTAAGCCTCGTGACAAATTCCTGCGCACTAACCACCCCTGTGCCATATGTGGTGTTTATGGGCATTACTCACATCACTGTCCCGATTTCCCCGATTACAGAGCAGCTCTCTATGAGATGAACCATCTGGATCTTGAGACGGCACCACCCACCATTGAGGAGATCCACCCCCCGGTCTCTTCCCCTTCCGGAGAGGATAATACCATTTATATGATCTCTTCCGCCACTACTCCCTCGTCAACTAATTTGACGACACAAACTTTCCGTACTGATGAGGAAATCCTCAAGGCTCTCACTGCCCCGGAGTATCCTTGGGATGACATGCACCATCGTTCCTACTTCCTCCCAGATGAATCCTCCTCTAACACTGCTACCCAATTTGCAGTTGAATCCAAAGACTTCCTTCCCCCCAAGGTCGATTGGTTCAAGGACCCTATTCTTGCTCCTGACGCCTTCGAGGAGGGTAACATGGCCAACATCTCACCTATCATCCAAATTGATATCGCTGCCCCAGGAAGCACCCCCGAACTCATCACTTTAGGAGCCTCTTGCAGTGAGCAAGAGATTGAGGAATACAAAAAACTCTTTAGAGAATTCTGTGATGTCTTTTCCTGGTCCTATACCGAAATGCCCGGTCTTGACCCTGCCATTATAGAGCACCACATTGACACATGGCCTGATGTACCCCCCGTTCGTCAGAAACAACGTCCCATTCATCCCTCAAAACTCCTAGCTGTCAAAGCAGAGATTGAGAAACTTCGCAAGGCAGGATTCATTTATCCTATTGCCTATACCACCTAGGTTTCAAACCCTGTTCCTGTTAACAAAAAATAAGGCACCATTAGAGTATGCACTGACTTCCGAGATTTAAACCACGCCTGTCCCAAAGAAAATTTCCCCATGCCATTTATTGACCAACTCATCGATGCGTGTGTGGGGCATGAAGTCCTCTCGTTCATGGACGGTTTTTCCGGATACAATCAGATCCAAATCCGAAAGGAAGACCAGTACAAAACTGCCTTTACTACCCCATGGGGCACCTTCGCCTATCGCATCATGCCTTTTGGCCTAAAAAATGCTAGTGCCACATTCCAGCGGGCCATGACCTATTGCTTTCATGATTTGGTCCACATCCTGCTCGTCTACCTTGATGACCTTACAGCTTGTTCCCGAAAACGATCCGACCACCTTAACAACCTTCGACAAGTTTTTCTACGTTGTCGCAAATATCAGATCCGCTTGAACCCACACAAGTGTGTCTTTTGCATTTCGACAGGCCGATTTTTGGGTTTCATTGTTTCCCAGAAAGGAATTACTGTTGATCCCCTAAAAGTCCAATCCATCTTAGACCTTCCCTCTCCTCGCACGTTCCGGCAACTCCAAATTCTGCAAGGGCGATCCAATTTCCTTTGACGCTTCATTCCTGATTACGCCACAACCGTTCACGGTTTCTTGCACCTGCTCCATACCCACATACCCTTTGTCTGGGATGAGCAAGCAGAAGCTGCATTCGAAGCCCTCAAGAAAGCTCTCACACAAGCCCCCTTGATCTCCCCTCCGGATTTTTCTCAGGACTTCATTCTCTACGTCTCGGCATTCGAGCATGCTGTGTCCGGAGTCTTGGTTCAAGAAGACACCTCACACCAAGAGCATGTCATTTACTACGTCAGCCAGACCTTGTCCAGCCCACCCCTACGTTACCCATATGAGGAGAAACTAGCCCTAGCAGTGGTCTTTTCCGTCCAAAAATTGCGACACTACATTTTACTTAGTCATACCACAGTCGTCACCGACTCTAATCCCATGGTATATCTCCTAAACCGGCGGTTCCTACAAGGTCGTGTGGCTAAATGGGTCATTATCCTCCAGGAATATGACCTCACGTTCCAAACACCTAAAAGCACTAAAGCCCTTGCGCTTGCCCAGCTCATCACTGATCTCCCTTCCTTTCTCCCGACCCCACCCATATCCGATGAGTTACCCGACAATCACTTGTTCACTATCTCGTCTGATGACCCGTGGTACGGTGATATCTTGTTATACCTACACACACAGAAGTTTCGACCCAAAGTCACTCGTAATGGACGTCGTCGTATCCGTCACCAGGCCTCTCACTACCTCCTCCTAGGAGATGTCCTTTACCGATGAGGGGTCGACACAATTCTTCGTCGTTTCCTTACACACGAGGAAGCTGAGCACGTCCTTAATGATTGTCATAGCGGTGCCTGCGGCGGCCATTTCTCAGGGATGGCCACTGCCCAAAAGGTCGTCTGCGCCAGATACTTCTGGCCCACACTGTTCACCGATTGCATCACTGCGGTCAAGCATTGCCATAACTGCCAAATTTTTGCCCCCAAGGCCCAGACACCACCTGCTCCATTACACCCAGTCATCACCGTTGGTCCCTTTTGTAAGTGGGCCATCGACTTCATGGAGTGTAGACCCCCATCTGCGAACGACCATAAGTACATCATTGTTGCCATCGATTACTTCACCAAATGGGTGGAAACCATGCCCACCTTCAACTGTACCACCGACACTGCTGCCCGTTTCTTTTTCAACCATGTTATCACTCGATTCGGGGTCCCTAAACAGTTGGTCTCAGACCATGGATCACACTTTGAAGATTCCATTTGGCGTGAGTTATCCACCCTCCTCAAGTTTGAACACCAATTTTCCTCTGCTTACTACCCTCAAGGGAACGGTCAAGTAGAAGCTGTTAACAAAATCCTAAAAACCATACTCCAACGCACTGTTGACCGGCATAAGTCCAATTGGCACCATATGCTATTCCCTGCCTTATGGGCTTACCGTACCTCCACCAAGACCGCCACTGGTTTTACCCCATTTCATTTAGTTCACGGTGTAGAGTCTGTACTCCCCATCGAGTGTCAGATACCTGCCTTACATATCGCCGTTGAGCTTCTCCCCAATACCTCCCCCCTTGAGCAACGTCTACTATCCCTCGAACAAGTCGATGAAGATCGTCGTGCCACTCTCCAGAACATCGAAGCTTCCAAAAACCACTCCAAAGCCGGTTATGACAAACATGTTCACCCTCGAAATTTCCACGAAGGGGACCTCGTCCTCGCTTATGACCAAGCCCACGACAAAAATGGTAAAGGAAAGTTTGAGTCCATGTGGCAAGGCCCTTACATTGTGCAGACTTGCCTCGGCAAGGGGGCATACATTTTAGCCGACTTTGAAGGCCACCCTTTACGCAACCCCTGTAATGGGTTGTATCTTAAACGTTTTTACCCATAACTGAAACCGCGACCTCATTGGTCCGCATTGTATAGTTTGCTCTCTTTTTTGTTTTTCACCTTCTTTACCATAATCTTACATTCATCATTCTTTTTGCATGCCCACAGATGGACCATCTTCCACCTCGTTACACTGGCTTTGCTGATGGTGCAAGCCGCTAGTCTCCCAACCTGGCCTCTGTAGCATGGGTCTTATATTCCCCTTCCAACGAACTGATTCACCTTGACGGAATATGTATCGGCACCGCTACCAATAACCAGGCGGAGTATGATGCCGTGACCGGTCTCATGACTGCTGCCCTCTAGATGGGCATATGTCACCTTCATGTGTTCCTGGACTCCCAGCTACTTGTCTCCCAGCTCAACAACTGCTACCAGGTGCGTGATCCCTGCCTATTTTGAAAATTCCTGCGTACAAAACAACTCAGCCGACAGTTTGAATCCATCACATTCACACATGTCCCAAGAGCTCACAATAGTGTCACAGATCAAATGGCAAATAACATCCTAGATTGGCATATCAATCACACCATGTAACACCTCCATAATGCATCATTATCCCATAGCATCTCATCCAAATATATAAAAAACCCAAAAATACTGCATTGCATTAACATTTGCATCCATGTACATAAACCATAAAACCACATTTGTATCCACAAGGGGCATCCACGTGCCCAACATCCTAGACTACTTGCATCCACGTGCAATACAAACATATCACACATCATAAAGCGCATCCACGTGCGTACAACTAAGACAACATCACAAAAAGGTGCATCCATATGCATATATATATATATATCAAAAAATACATGTCACAGTGCTATACATGTCCTGAGTACCCCAATACTCAGCTATACAAAAACTGTCTGTACATCCATAAAGCCTCATAAAATACATGCCGTAGCTACAAAACTTGGGGGGAGTTCCCTGCATTCCATAATGAGAGTCATACCTTGCATCACTGCTGGCATCTGCTGCCTCTGAATCCTCATCCCCTATGGGCTCCTGTGCCTGCGCCCTATCCGCCAAGATAGCCACCTGGATCGCAATAGATCTGAACTCCCGGGGTGCCCTCATGCAATCCTGAACCACGTCCGGATCGACGTCCCGCCACCCCTCGTCGGTCACCCCCACTAGCAAATGGTCTAGTAGTGCCCGTACAGACTCTAGCGTCCCCTCTGCATCCTGGCGACGCACCTCCCCCCGCCCAGGCAAAGCTGGAACAGCCACAATCCCCCTCCGTGCCACATGCCCTGGCAGCAGCCTCGGGCCCACATCTGCAGATCACCCATTTTTCAGTAACAATATATCAATCAACTATCATATATAAAACTTGACAATGCAATCAAACCATACGTACCATCTGGTCCCCATGCCTGTCCCGGCGGCCGTGGTGCCTCTGGATCTCCGGTGTAATCCATATCTCTATGTGGATAGTCATCAAGTGTCAATCGTATGTAGAGCCATTGCAGGTACAACTCCTGTGTAAAGTACCTACCAACATTGCCGCCCCCACGGCGACGCATCATCTCGCCCCACCGCACCATCCGCAGCTCCCTCAAGCCTCCTGCTCTGATCGGCACCCGCGGCCGCAGTGTGGGTACCCTCTCCATAAAAAACGCACATAAGAAAGAACCGTAGAAAAACCCCTTGCCAGATTCCTTCGCTGCTGTCAGCTTCCGCTGCACGCAGGTAAGGAACATCTGGCCCCACGAGTAATAAACACCGCCCAGTACATGCTCCACTAGCTGCATCTGGCCCCCAGACACCTTCTCCGGTGACTGGGATCCCAAAGACGTGCACCACGCATGCTGCCATGGCCTGCACTACTGGTTCCAGTAGGTCTCTCACCAGAAGTGCATTCCTATGCACCCGAGCCTCTGGACCACAATACCGCTCCAGTATGTCCTCCATATCTATGTCCGCGGATACCCGCGGCTGCGTGTCTGCCACCCTACCCAGACAGGGTAACCCCGTCAAGAAGTATACATCTGTCAGGGTGAGGTCCACCCTCTCACCCTGCACTCTGAAATCATGTATGTCCAACTCCCAGAAACTAATCAGTCGGTTCAGCAGCAATGCTGCTGACCGCATCATGGGTACCTGGACGAACTTTAGCAGTCCGAATAGCCCCAACACCGATCGCACCTGGCGGTCCTCTCGGACGATGGCCATGATCTCATTTGGTATCTCCCGGATCTGAAAGCGGCCAGTCGGATCGTCCAGAAATGACACCTCAGCTCTGGTCCACTCTGATCACTAGTCAAAGTCAAATAGTACAAATGACACTTGTCATGTTGGGCCCACTTACTATTTATAGTTTGTTGACCTTTTTCTTGTTTTGGCCATTCTGAATCTATACGGAGTCCATTTTCTACACCGTTTCCACCATTGGAATCAACACGACGAGACCGTCATGATGGTCACCTCGTTGCATTATTTTTTCTATGTCATTTTTGCCCATTTTTTAGACACCGCTAGTCCCCTCGGTTTGCGTGCCACTTCGGCCGTTCTCCATTTTTCACACTTTTTATATCGCCGGATTCATTTTTCCAAGCTCGTGATGATGCTTGAGATCATTTCTCGCTCTCACTTGGTACAATTTCAACATTGTTTCTCGACACCTTGATGCCTCGATTTGCGCACCACATTGGCCGCCATCAGATTGTTCCACACTTTTTACATGAGCCATCCACTCCTGTCATACTGCCAATGTTTCTTTATTTTGCCACCATTCATTCACCCCGCAAGGAGGCCCACCAGTGTTCCCCCTCACCCTCGTTCCTGGCCATCATAAATGTTCCTTGATTGAACACTTCCTCCTTCCTTGGCCATTCCTTTTGTTCGGTATAATTTTATCCCTTTTTCGGGCCGGACAAGTCCTATAAGAAAAAGGCACTTAGGGAGTTTCTGTTAAGCTCTTTTCTGAATCCTAAAACAATGAAAAGATCTCCGAGCAATCTTGCTTCCTTTCATGCTCGTTAAAGTACCTGAAAGGGCGTCTATCTGGTATAAGTTTCACCCTTTTCCGGACCTGGTAGACTAATTACGAAAAAGGAATACTCTAGTCACACCGTCTAGAAGAGTTCTTCATTGCATCCTTTTATGCTTCTTCAGGCCTTGGAGACTAACACACGAAAAAGCAACCCCCCTGGAGTCTTCTTATCGCTTTCAGACTCTCTAAAATTGAAAGCAACCATGAGCATGAACTGTCCTAGGATCGTAAAATCCACACGACAGTACCGTTCCATTACTTCAGAGTCTTCTTATTTGCTTTCAGACTCCTTAAAATTGAAAGTACCCATGAGCATGAACTGTCCTGGGCTCGTAAAATCCACACGACAATACCATTCCATTACTTCCGAGTCTTCTTATTGCTTTCAGACTCCTTAAAATTGAAAGCAACCACGAGCATGAACTGTCCTGGGCTCGTATAAATCCACACGACAGTACCATTTTATATACACACTTCTTCTAGTTCCCTAACCCATGATGAGGTCCCCCCGTGCCTCTTGGCGCTATGATCGATCCTCTCGGCAGCACCCCCAATTAGGTCTCCTTTGTTTAGATTATTCTGTAGTCTCCTGCCATTTTACCACAGCTTGAGTCTCCCTCAGCCCAGTCACCCTCCCAGGTCCAATACAGCTATGATCCCCTTACCACCAGTCAGTTTTAGATGCTGCCCGATCATCCCCGCCATCATACTCTGAACAAAGGAAGTTTGAGTCCACCCAGTCTACTTGCCCAGTTATTCCCCCCAGTTTATCAATCCTGCCATCAGTACTATCACATTTCGGTTTTCCACCTCGCGCTCCTATCAAGGAAACATCATTGCCTTGATAGTTGCAGGTCTCCCTCTGTCGACGATAGCCCCTCTATTCCAGAGGATAGACCCAGAGGCCCCTGCGCCTTGGACCCATCACCATCTGTGGTGAGTGCCTACGGACCATTTTGGGAGGAGTCATCATTGCCTCTCCGAATGGTTGTTTCTCACATGCTCGACTTCAGCACCTTGATCGCATCGTTGAGAATCGCGCAGGATTTATATCCCTTCCATTATTTGTCGAAGACCCTGGATTTCCCCCGACTCTAGCACATTGGTGAGTCACTTCGGAATGCCCAGTTATATGTTCCCGTGGATGTCCGGGCTGCGTTGGCGATTGTATTCGGAAGCCATCTAGTTCCATGCTTCCTTGAGTACCCAGTTCAGCGTACCATTGCAAGTATGACCCTTGTCATTCTGATCCAGCAGCTCATCAGTTCCTTTGGTACCACATTTAGTAGCACTGCTGTCATTCCAGTGCATCAGTTTTTCAGCTCAGACATGGTCAGCCCAGCAGTATGTCCCATATTTGTGTCCCTTCTAGACCCTTATGATATACACAGTGGTTTTTTATGTATACTATAGGTCCCTCTTTTTGGGCCTCACAGTTATGTTTATGTATCTTGATACGAGCATGGGTATGCCCGCCTCGTCCATATATTGAGATTCTTCCTCATTCAGTATTTGAGGCCATGTATATGACAGGTCCCTCTTTTTGGACCCCATTGTTATTATTATGTTATATCCTGATACAAGCATGGGAATGCTCGCCTCGTCCATATGATCAGATGATTCCTCATCCATTATTGAGGTTATGTACTTTTAGTTCTTGCAGTTGGTTCAGGATCGTTGTTCCAGGATTCCGTTTGTTTCTTCTCTTCTCCACACCCCAGGAACACCATTTATGACTTATGATGTCCATCGGCCATACGATGAGCTCCTACCCTCACACATCAGGGGGCAATCTGTTAACACCCAAAAAGTGTTCACTACCTCATCTACCCCACTACATGGCTCATTTGTCCATTTTTCTACCATATTTCCCTTAAAAACCCCTTTTTTCCTCCAAAAATATCCAAAATTCCTCTAAAATAGCAAAAATCCCACTAAAAAGCTTCCAAAAGGCCATAAAACCATAAAAAAATCCTAAAAAGGGAAGAAAAAATATAAAATAATGAGGAAAAGGAGGAAAAAACCCTATACAGCTGCCCTAAACCATATGGTTTCCAAAACCATGGGCCAGCACTCCACCACTGAAAAACTATAAATAGGTGATGGAGACCCCTTATTTGACATCCACAATCATAAGCACCCTTACTCTGCCAAAGTAGCTCTTGAAACCCTAGCTCACCCTTGAGCTACTTTCACCTTGAGAGCCCCTTTTGGCCCATTTCCACCATTGGAGAAAGAGAAGGAGCAAGTTGGAGCTTGGAGCAACCCTCTTGGATAACTGCAAAGGGCTTCACCAACCTTCACATTGGAGGTAACATTAATATAAAAGCCATTCTTTACATCTTGTTTTTCTGTTTCATGCACATGTTTAGAGTAATTTATATTTCTGTTTTAGCATTTTAATTTACACTTACTGAACTACTACTAAGGAGTCCCTTCTCCTTAGTAGGTGCTCATTCACACAAGCTAGGGGTAAAACCCTAGCCACAAAGAGGCCTACCGCGAGTCACATCGCTTTGGAAAGCACAAGGAAAACAATAATGTTCAAAAGAATATGATTAAATTTATCCCTATTAAAACAAAAAAATAGAATAATGTATTGTTGCTAATAAATTATGATGTTAGTATAAGGAATGAATGAGGTGTTATGTAATTATGACTTTGCCCTTCTAGCTTATTTGTGTAAAGTAGATCTTTCACTTGCACTCTAATGTTGTCAATCTTGTTGATTTTAGGAAATGGGATAGATTGAACAAACACAACAAATTCAAGGGACGTCATTTGCATATACGTTAGTGCTATTTGATGATAATAACAATAAAATACTAGTTGTTTCATCCAAAAGAAAAAAAGAATCCTAGACAGTTAAAACAAAATAAATGAATGGGGAAGTTGTCGTTGACATAACTATGATAGAATTTGAAAATCATAGTAAAACTGATGTTTCATCCTCAAGAATTGAGGCAAGGAAAATGAGTGAAACACAATTATTGTATGAAGAAACTATAGTTGATATGTCAATTATGGAGACTATGACTCACAATAAAGTGGGTGTTCCATCATCAATAAATGGTGCATGGCATAGTGGTGAAACACAATAACTTCAAGGGTTGGGAGTAAATTTCAAAAATATGGAATCTAAGAATCTTGTACAAACTGGTGTAATTATAGGAAGTATGAGACAATAAAAAAATAAAAAGGTCCTAGATGATTGGAATGCAACATTGTAAGCAAAATGGTGAAAGAATCTTATGATGCCATAAGCATTTCTAATAATCTCTCCATAATGAAAATTTATATTACATGTGGTTACATTTATGTTACAATGTTTTTCAGAGGAAAAAAAATTATGAATCACATTAAATGCATCAAAAAAATATACATTGTTGGGAATTACTTATATAAGAAAATTTATGTTATATGTGAAATTTATGTTACAATTTTTTTCAGAGGAAAAAAATGAATCACATTAACTGCATCTCTCTCTCTCTCTCTCTCTCTCTCACACACACACACACACACAACCTTTGATTGTATTTACATATTACAACATATATACACAATGCTATTCTAGAAATATAGGTTGCTTAAGAGGTTTTTGCAAGCACTCCTCTTGAGAAGAAGAAATTTGGGTATAGTCTCTCTTTTCTTTTGTAGAAGTCTCTATTTCTTTAGAAGCTACAACATGCACTTGTTGTAATTTTTATTCCAGGTCTTTCACTCTCTTTACATAATTTTGTAAATTGGTTTGCAATTTACTTTTATTATATACATACTTTTTCAACAAATCCACATTTGATCTAAAAATAATGCTTGAATTGCATGTGAGGAAACTTAAACAGTCAACTTGGAAAAGGATTAGTAAACAAGTTTCAATGCGAGCTCAAATAACTAAAGTGAAATAATAAAGAGCATCAAACCATGAAATGTGAATACAATTGATAACAGAGTTCAGCTTAAATGGGATATATCTCCGAGTCCACTTCTAATGTGAGACCGATCCATTAATATTCAAATGGTTGAAAGTACATTGAGTTCTAAAGGCACCTCCAAAATATTCTATTATATGTAGAAAAAGACACTGCCACTGCGATCCTCTAAAAAATTTGAGAAAAAAATAGTATAAACTCACCTATACTTGAACCAGATGGAAAGGGACTCCCCGTGACAATACCAACTCAGTATTTGTGCTTGTCACATTATCGACAAACCTGACTTTGTATTGTATTCTATGGTGTGGGAAAATCATGGTTTAAATAACTCAAAACCACTATCTCATATCCCGTGGAGGGTGTGACCCTTTTGGGATCACAATTGGGTTTCAAACCTAAAAAAATATTATATGGTTATGGACCAATGCATAAAGAATTGACCCATTGGTAACACATTGCAATATGGAGCAGGAGAGCTGAGGTAGAACCCATGGCCTTTGCTCTTTTGGTAAGAATTATCCATATACATATATCTCGTAAATTTAGATTAAAATTTGGATATATATATATATATATATATATATATATATATCCCGCAGAATTTGGTTATAGTGCCATGGAACATGGTGTTGGTTCCAACATTGTAAACATATATTATGGGGTCGAGGGATTATCCCTTGGTCCCGATTTCCTTCCAAATGAAGCCATAGAAAATTCAAATAAAAGTTTGATCCATTGTATTATAAGAAACATATGTAGGACTATTGGTAATATGCTGGGATTATTTACGAGAGGTCCAGGGTTCAATCTATCGACCTCACCAATATTTTTGGTAGAGTAAACTGTGAAGGGACAACGAATACTGCCACGTGGAAGGTCCTAGTTGGTCCACTTGTTTAGTCCCATGCCATGTGTTCAATGTTGATTGGACCAAATGTCCCCTAGCTTGTCCTACCAAATCATCACTATGATTTCCATGTGGCACCTAAGGGTGCTGGCACATCAGTGCCATGCATGCCGCATGACACATTGTTGATGTGCCATCAGGCACCATTTTTTACCTGTTGGAATATAACTTCCAAACTTTATACCTTAGGCATATAGATTCTGACTGTCGCCGAAAAGGTCTCGATGATGGTTCCCTTCAATTCAACATTTTAGAACTTCATTCTAGATCTATCGAAAATATCCTCTTAGATTAAACCTCCCCGTTGGAAATATTTTGGACTAAAGCAATATTTACTTTGAAAAAGAGTGAGAACTTTGTGGTTCCACTTGTCATGAGTCCACCATCCAACTTGCTTGGTTTAGGATCACTTGTCTCATCATAACCAAGATAAAAACAACCATCATACTATTGACAAACTTAATCATTCTATCACCTTTACATAGATTTGAATTCAATGTCAAAGATACTATCCAAACACAACTAAATAGCAACAAAATGAGACATAAAACTGAACGTGCAGATGATAAATAGAATGAAACCATAAAAAAATTGTCTTTCTTTATAGAAGCAATAATAATCAATGGATATGCTTTTATGTCAACCAAAGGCTGCAAATGGAGATCCAAGATGATTTCATGCTGTAACCCCTCATGTTGTGCATCCTGAAACATCTGATTATATTTAGTATTCATTTTAAATAATTCCTTTCCAAGATCACAATCCTTTACCATCATGAGATATAAATCCTTGCTTGCATTTCCTAACTTCTTCATTTTACCTGTGTAAACCACAAATAAATTAGTATTCATCTTATGATCTCTTACAATGTATTTGATCCCATCCTTAAAGAAATTGTAATTATTGTGCTCCTTGAAGAAAATAAATCTCCTATCAAACAAGTAGGGATTACCCAACATGATGCCACATATATCAGTAGGTATCACTTACATATACACCTCATCAATGAAATCAAAAGTAATTCCAAATCTAAGTCTACATTGTTTAGTCACTTGGAATTTAGAATTTCCACATAGCCATCCCAATGGATAAGGTTTCATATGTAACTTAGTTTCTAATCCACGTTTCTTAACAATGTCTCAACAATGAGGTTTTCTTGAGATCCACTGTCAATAATTGTATTGATCTTGGTATGTATAGATATAACTCGTAAGTGAAACAATTCATTCCTATCCCTTTCATTGTGGATCATATTAGAAGAAGAAACACATGTACAAGTGTCATAGGAAGAGGTTATATCATTGATTCCCATAACTGATACCTTAGATTCATCTTCGAATTCAAATACAAGATCATACTAGATAGTGGCACTGATCTTCTTCTTACCAATATGATGTCGAGCCCACTTCAACTTCTGTATTAGATGTAACTTCCAACAATGTTCTTCATTATGTCCTTCTCTTTGACAATGTGCATGAAATATTCACATCTCTTCATAGTAGCAAGTTAGTTCCATTTGCCTTTCTATTTGTCCTTTCCTTATTTCGATTGGATGGATTCAACCGGGGAAAATTTATCATGACCATTCTTCTCTTTGGATTAAATGTGAGTAGCTTGAACACAAACCTCATTAAAGTTAGTAGGATTAAACATAAGTATCATATGATGAAAATAAATATACAATCATCCAATATACTTTATAAGTGTTTCCTGAGAGTAAAGAGGAATACCCAAAACCGAATCTCTCCTTCTGAATTCCTATGTGTACTCTTGTACACTCCGACCTTTACCTTGTCTTAAGTTTTTCCAATCTATCATGGCTTGTTGCATGTATCCTAATGCATAGAATTGTTTCTTTAACACAACAATAAATTCATACAAGGAATAAATAATTTTACCTTTTGTGAGAAGGTATTCCTATGCCTTACTCTCTCACCAAATGAATGTGGTGCCTCCAAGAGGAAGAGTAGCCAGCTGGATCTTTGCATTGTCATCTGCAAGCTTCTGGATCTTGCAATACACATCAATTTTCCCTATCCACTTATCCAATTTTTCTCCATTAAGTCCACCATTATATATGGGAAAATCAAACTTTACATCAAGTTTCAATAAAGTCATATTATGGTTAGATTTTTTAGAATTCTTATTTTGTGCATCCTAAGAAGAACTAGAACTAGAAGAAGGAGATGATGATCGAGGAAATGGAATTTTAGGAGGGTCACCACAACATCCTTATCCTTTACCTTTTTCAACTTTAATTTAAGTTCCACCTTCCTCATGTCTCTTACGATCTATATATAGTTCTTCCACCATAGCCTTCATGGATATAAAATCTTGGAGAACAACTTCATCTAATGCAAATGGGGTATCCCCTTATCCTTTTAATGAATCCATTCTTTGTTTTAGAAATGCATGCCTTGATCCAATTTTAGTATTATATTATTCAAGCACTCCTCCACCTCACTTAAAATTAATCCTGGTTAACATTCACACTTGCAATTCCTTGGTTATACCTGCTCTGATACCAAACATGATATGAAAATAACGTTTGAACTGCATGTGAAAAAAATTAGCAATTAACTTGAAAAAGGATTAATAAACATTTTAAATGCGAGCACAAAAAACTGAAGTGAAACATAATAAAGAGCATCAAACCATGCATATGAGAAGACAATTGGTAAAAAATTTCACCCTAAATGGGATACATCTCTAGGTCCACTTCCAATGTGAGATCGATCCATTAATATTCAAATTCTTGAAATTACAATGAGTTCTTAAGGCACCTCCAAAATATGCTAATCATATGCAGAAACAGTCACTACCACTATGATCCTCTCGAAATTTTTAGAAAAAAGAGTATAAACTCACATATGCTTGGACCAGATGCACAAAGACCCCCTAGCACCAAAATCAAGACAAGGTTTTTATGCAGATTGTATAATCCCAACTCGATATTCATGCTTGTACCATTCTCTAAAATCACGACTTCATACTGTGTACTATGGTGTGGGAAAAATTGTGGTTTAAACAACTCAGAACTCCTGTTTCATAGTCTATGCAGGGTGCGCCTCTTTTGGGATCACAATCATATTTCAAACTTAAGAAACAATATTATATGATTATGGAACAATGCATAGGGTGTTGGCCCATTGGTAACACATTGCAATATGGAGCGGGAGATCCAAGGTCGAACCCATGGGCTCTGCTATTTTGGTAACAATTATCCATATACATATATCTTGTAATGTTACATTGAACTTTGGATATATATATATAGTGGGACCATGGGCTTTGTTCCAATGTTGTACACATATAGTATGGGACCGAGGGCTTAGCACTTGGTCGCTATTTTCGGCCAAAAAAATCCATGGAAACTTCAAATAAAAGTTTGATACATTGTATTATAAGAAACATATGAGGGTGTTAGCATAGTTTTGGTTTACAAGAGTTGAGAAGGGATTAAAGTAAGGAAAAAAAGAGCTTATAATTTGAATTCTGGTGATATGACCACAAAAGTAATTGGTTGGGTGCCTAAGGGAATGACAAAACCTCCAAATTTCCCATATAACTCCATGCTAGAAGTGGAAAGTGACTAAAATGAATGTGTGAAGCACTTGTAGTATCTTATGAAGGAATTGAGAGTCAAGGTTAAAAGGATGAAAAGATCAATAGAGGACAGATAATCCATCGGGTGAAGGCTAAGTTACCGAAAAATTCTAGGAAGGGGAGGGGAAACTCCATTCCCCATTTCATAAACTGAAATGGTGGGGATACATCTTGGAAATTCCACTGAAACGTTTCCAAGCCGTATCCAAAAATCAGAAATGTTTATAGGCCATTTTCAGCCGATTCCTGAAACGTTTCTAGAGTTTCTAGCAATTTCCTAAAACGTTTCCAAAAGTTTCTTGGTTTTCTGAAACGTTTCAGCTGCTATAGGGCAAGTTTTTTACTAGAAATAGTGATTTTTTGACATGAAAATAAACAAATAAATAACCCCAAAGGAAAACTATAAAACTCTAACCCTAAATTGAACCTCAAAACTTAGATATAAATCCTAAAAGATTATAAATCAAGAGCAAAACCTTAATCTTGAATTGGTGAATGGTAATCTGACATTTTATGTCTCATGGATTTTCTTTCATTGTAATTTCCCAAAATTGATAGAGGATTACCATCGGTTCAAAAAATAATTGATTTGTGGACATTTTATTGTATCAAATGCTTGTCTACTATAGTGTTAGTTTCATAGCCTAGTGTAGAAGTACACTGATTTTTTTTTAATCTAGTCTTTTTGCCAATTCCTAAACTACTTTGTTTCAAATAAACTCCAATGACTTGCATATGTGATAAAGAAACTTGCATATCAAAATTGATACAATGGAATCTTTAGCCATACAAAATAATGTACTACATTTATGAAGGGTTACATAAACTAAAACATATTTCCAATAATCTTCCAACAAGCTTCAATTTTCTTCTTTTCCTTTTTGAATTAGTATGAACCCTTGACCTATGGTCTTCTTTACTCCATTGCTAGTACACTCATATCCCTATCCTTATGTCGTGGAGAGAATTATGATGGTTTGTCGTTTATCTAGTTCTGCATATGATATGCATGTGATATTTTAATCTTATTTCAAGCATTTTTATTAGTATAAACCATAAAACGTAAACAACATATCCTAGGGAACTCATTGGTGTCTAGAGATAGTATCATGGCATAGAGTTCACTATTGCATGTCATCATAGTCACATTCAAGTTGCACTAAAACATGATCTCACTTAATTATACTTGAGTGCTTAATTAATCCCCTTAAACATGGTTGATTATGTCAAATTTGAATATCCAAGTCGGTTGCAAATCATAGATAATCCTATGAATTTAGGCCCTTTATGAGCCACTCGGTTAGTCACTTTTTGAACCAGTCGGTTGGTTAATCGACTCTCACTGGCCTAGTTGATTGTCTCGCCACTGAGTGGACCAACCCAAATACAACATAGTTGAGTCTCTGGCTTACATAAAAAATTGTGTTTAATCACAAATTTCAACACTTTTCTAGAGGTGCAATCAGTGTAATATTTGTTAGATTGTAACATTTGGATAAATCCATCAAGTAATTTTAGGGTTTGAAATCGATGCTTATAAGTAGTTGACATGTTATTGTTTAAATGCTTGCCATTGGGTGACTTATCTATGGCACTTGCGATATAAGAATATTGTTTAAGACAATATTTGAGTTTGCTAATTTTAATTGTTATAAATGACATGACTACCTTTAAATCTAATTGATGAATGGTAATCGAAAGTATGTATGTCTCATGGCCTTACACACACACACACACACACACACACACACACACACACACACACACACACACACACACACACACATAAGCCTGCTGCCATTTCCCTGTCGTATCGTATCCGATAGTTTTCAAAATTTGTTGTATTTGTTTCTCTCCCCGTATCCGTATATATTCCCATATCCATTTCAATGCAACTTAGGGTGAAGGTTCTCGATAAATAATGTGGGGAAAGGTTGGAGAAACGACCATTGGAAAGGGTTAAAGCTCAGATTTGATCGACGGTGCATGATACCAGGGAAAAGAAATCAATGACTAGGAAGCATTCAACGTCCACAACATGCATGTTGGAAAAAATAGGAAATTGGTATCAGAATTTTTACCGTCTTCCACGTGTTGGGTGGAGAATCATTCCACTGGATGAAATATGGTAGGGAGAAACCACCTCTCGTGATCCTGTCACCACATTTATAGAATATTAGAAAAGGGAAAGTCACATGGATGCTTATTATTTGTATTTTGTGCACAAATAATAACATGCCTACACATGTGGAATCCAATCTATATTTACTTTTTCCAGTCGTTGTTTGCTAGGTAGGCCATGTAAATAAACCCGCCAAGTTATTTTTAAAAAAATGGAAGGGGAAGGTGAAGTTGAAACAGATGTCCGAGAATTCAATAAACTAGATGAGTTTTTGAAGACAAGGAAGGAGATGTATTTGACACAATACTCTCTTTTTTTCCAGTACATGAGATAAAGAGTATATTAAAATCCCTAGAAGTACATGGAATTGACTTACATAAAGTCCAGGGGTCTCATTTTTCAGTATTTTTTACCAGACTAAACCCCTTACTTTTCGGACTTCGCTACCTGGTGTGTGTCTAATTACTCCCAGTCTAAGCGTGTTATAATGGACTCAACAAGTCTATAATCCTTTTTCCTGTCAATTCGTTGGTTATCAGGGATGCGTTGGAAGCACCCCAATCATTTACCCAAAACCTGGAATATTTTGTCAAGGAAAATGTAGTTGAACAATTCAAACATGCTACAGTTGAAGAGAAACAATTTTTTTATCTAAAATTATTAAGCCTGAGATTTCAATTGAAAATGATCCCTTTCCCCTTGACATTGGCATGTTTAATGAGGAATCCCAATGGGCCCTGTCCCCGTTGAGTCATTTTTTAGGGTTGAATAGTAATAGGTTTGTCACTGAGGTCATATTGAGTTTGTTATTTCATTTGAGTATGTATCAACCCGAGTTCGAGTTGAGCCATTACTATTTTCTTAAGTTTGATGAATACCTAGCTGAGAATATTCATTCACAACTAATAGACATCTCAGGTTCCAGTCCTACTTGGCGAGGATGTTCTTGTTCTTTAGTGAAGAAAAATTGCATTTTCCAAAGATAGTATTCACCTCTAAGATCAGGAATAACACCTTTAACTATATGAATATCATAATGTTATAGGTGTACAGAGTGATGTTTCAATACAAACTACCCAACATGCTCCCATAAATGGAAGAATTGTTACAATTCATCCAAGATAGAAGAGTTGGATACTAGTTCCTTCTAAAGGAACATGACATTATTAGAGTCTATGGTTTCTGTTAGAATAATCAACCCATAGTTACCTACCTTAGACATTAATTTAATCATTTTTGTCTTATTACCTAGTTTCCTAGATTCCACTCTATGCTAGTTGCCTTCTACATGTCCTAGAAGTAAACACATGCTAAAATTGAGTCATGGAGCCTTTGGAAACATCCTAGAAACCCATTTTATCATGTCTACTTTATTCCAGATTCTCCAAAGCACATATCTACTTTTTCTGTAAAGCTGCCTTGTTTTATTTCTGATTTAAGGCAAAGGAAAAGCTAGACTAGTTGTAACTGCCTTGTTTTTTCCCCACATCATACTCCCTCCTTTTCTCCAAATAAAAGAATGTATGAGTTGTATTTCCATCCCTCTTTATATTTCCCACTTGACTTATCCAATTCGTGAGCATCTACCTAGATTTGGAAACTGCTTTATGCACCTATGGGGGATTTGACTAGTTTTGGTAAGCCTGCTTTTTTACTATTTCGAATGGAATATTTATGAATTTGAATATCTCATGTAATTATATATTATAGAATCCAATTACTTCATAAGGTTGTCTATTGTACACTTACTCAATACAGATTAGTGTTATGCTCCAATTTCAGTCTCCTTTGGTGTTAATTTTGCATGTTTGATTAGCAATTTTGTGAGTTTAATTGTTCTATCTCTTGGGTTCAATTTCCGCATGGTATCAAAGCCCTTGTATATCAATTTATATCCTTCCATATTGCTACTTCAGGTTCAACATATTCACTGGGAGCATATTCTGCTGACTGAAGGGCATAGTTTCTGAGTTATGGACCAATCTCAGAAGATCATCTTGACTCCATTCAATTTATTTGAGTGGAAAGATGAGATGGAGATATTGTTGAGAGAGAAAGGTATCTATAGGGTGACTATGGAAACTGAGGTAGATCCCAATGCAGCTGCAAAGAAAATCAAATGGCACAACAGGAGGGATGAGGCTTATGGTCTTTTATGTCTAAGCATTTCAAGAGACCTCATCTTCCATATTGATGGATTGACATCACCTAATGAAGTGTGGGAGAATCTTGTAGATATTTTTGGAAAGACAGATGAGATGAGAGGACATCAAATCAAGAATGAGCTGATCTCCTTGAGTCCCAGTAGCTTCGAATCATTGCAACTCTACTTTTCCAAGTTTAAGGCCCTTGTTTTGCAGTTGAAATAGTGTGGGATAGAAAAGAAGGAAGAGCAAATAGTTTTGGCCATACTCTCTAAGCTTGGCCCTAACTATTCAGTGTTTGTTTCGACCTTCCATGCCACCAAATTGACAGCTCGATCCTGGAAGATGCCTAATCTTGCAGAGTTCATGAAATACCTCACACAAGAACAAGATAAGTTAGTGATGATGGGAACCATCAAACCTTCCAAATACCAAGCTTTGGTTGTTGGAGATTCAAGGGTGGATTCAAAAATAAAGAAAAAAGATAAAAATCCACCTGAGAAAAAGAGAGACAAGTCTAAGTCTCAAGAGGAGCCCCTAGGTTCCAAGACGAACTCCCAGAAGAAGAAGAACAAAGGAGAAATGAGCAAGTGCGCATACAACAGTGAGGGCTATCATCCTAAGAGCTCTTGTATGAAGAAGCAAATTGACATGTTGACCCAACTCTTGGAGAAGAATAATATCTCCCTTCCTGATTGCTCAAAGAAGAGGGAAGGAGGATCAAATTCATAGGATAGAGAGAGAGAGTACATGCCTTAGTTGCTGGCATATCAAGCTCACCTAGCTTCATCATAGAATCTGGAGCTTCTAGACATATGGTTTCAACAAAGGAGGCATTCTCCTCTCTTGAAAGGTCCACCAATAGTTTTGGGAGATGACTCTCTCACTGACAGTTTGCGGAAGGGAAGGATTGATCTTGACCATGCTAAGTTCAATAATGTGTTGTATGTTCTAGGTCTTTCCTCTAATCTCTTGTCAGTGTATCAGATGAATCACACTGGGTATCCAAAGAAGGTCATATTCTCCCCTGATGATGTTGAAATCACTAATATTTTGAATGGTAAAGTCATAGAAAAATGTGTTGTTGATCACACTTCAAAGGTATACAAGTTTTCCCATTTTACACCCTACTCAAACCCCTCTACTCTTCTGATTCATGCTAATGAGGAAAGCAAGCTTTGGCATGAAATATTTGGACATCTTAACTACAAGTATCTTTTTTATTTGGGTGAAAATGATATGGTCATAGGGTTACCAAATATCAAGTTTTCTAAGGGAGTCTATCAAGGTTGTATCAGATCTTAAAACATTTAGCATCATAACAACATAACCATAAGCCAAAAGATCACTGAAAGATAGACAAGCACAACCACACAAAAAAGAACACAAAGATTTATCCTGGGAAAACCCTAAAGGGAAAAACCCAGCAAAATATTCCTCAATATAGATGCCCCAAAAAGATAAAAGGTAAAACCAAAAGACTGATCCTCCTCCTTATAAAGATACTTATCTCTCTCTCACTAATGCGCTACACAAGTAAGTGTGTGTGTCTCAAATGAGGAGCACCACACCTCTATTTCTATTCTTTAGTTCACTTAATAATTAACTCAGTTATGTAGGCTAGAGTAACCACAACTAGGGTACTAATGACCCAACTTACAATTTGAGAGGACTTCCTCATGACTCTTATTAGTTCTCCTGATTAGAAACATTGGGGTATAAATAAATACAAGTGATACTCCCGGTAGGACCATCGGGGACCACAAAATATATATATAAAATATTCTTCGAAGTTACAATATTTCATCATTCCCCCTTAACGAGAAGGGTATGCTACAACAACATCAACAACAACAACAATAGGAGAGAGAGGACATCATCAACATCATCCTGGTGACACATCTATAAATCATTGGAATCTTTTCAACATCATATAGTCTTAATCTTTAATCTTCAGTCTTCAGCAACAACAACACTTTGACTGACATCATCATCATCAGTACTTTGAACTTTTGATCAGCAACATCATCATCAGTAGCACTTTGACCTTTCGATCAACAACATCATCATCATCAACACTTTGAACTTTCGATCAACAACATCATCATCAGCAACACTTTTGATCTTTCGATCAACATCATCATAATCATACTATGAACTTTCGATCAACATCATCATCATCATCATACTCTGATCTTGCGATCAATACGTCATCATCATCACACTCTGATATTTCAATCAATAACATCATCATCATCACACTCTAATCTTTCGATCCGTAACATCATCATCATCACATTCTGATCTTTCAATTAGTAACATCATCATCATCACACTCTGATATTTCGATCAGTAACATCATCATCATCACACTCTAATATTTTGATCAGTAACATCATCATCATCAGCAACAACCTGTAATCCATAGCTCAAAGAAAAAAATTATTTGGATCACTTTTGGACTTAAAGTCCAGGGATGATGTAATCCCACCACATTCTTGACAACCAAAGTCACCAGATTGATTACAAGATAATCAATCCCTATCACTTTAGGAGTAAGTCCAAGGATGATGCAATCCTACCACATTCATGGGGACCAAAATCTCCAGATACATTCTAAACAAAAGTTCAGGGATGATGCAATACCACCACATTCACGGGGACCGAAGCCTCTGGATACATTTTGAACAGATGTTCAGGGATGATGCAATTCCACCACACTCACGGGGACTGAAGCTTTCAGATACATTTTGAATAGAAGTTCAGTGATGATGCAATCCCACCACACTCATAGGGACCAAAGCCTCCGGATACATTTTGAATAGAATTTTAGGGATGATGCAATCCCACCACATTCACGGGGACTGAAGCCTCTGGATACATTTTGAATAGAAGTTTAGGGATGATGCAATTCGATCAAATTCACGAGGACTGAAGTCACCAGATCCACTATGGATAGATTTCCCAGGATGATACAATCCCTCTTCATTCTCGAGGAACGAAGTCACCGGATCTGTTCTGGACAAATTTCTCAGGATGATACAATCCCTCTTCATTCTCGAGGACTGAAGTCAATGGATCTATTCTAGACAAATGTCTTGGGATGATACAATCCCTCTTCATTGTCGAGGACCAAACTCACCGGATCACTTTAGGACAAGTGTCCAGGGATGATACAATCCCACTGCAACATTTCTGCTCCCCCTTTGGAGGAAGGTCTTTTCAAACAACACCAAGCTTGTCTCGAAAGTGTTTGAACTTTACTTGAGATAGAGGCTTTTTCAACACATCAGTGTTGAGTTATCATTTTGTAACATCATCATCTACATCGGAACTATCATCATCTGTATCTCTAGTATGTGAATACTGAACTATCATCATTTGTATCTCCAGTATGTGAACACTAAAAGAATCATCATCTATATTTTCAATATAGAAATACTGAAAGCATCATCATCTCTATATTCAATATAGAAATACTAAATCACCATCATTTGCATCTACAGTATGTAAATACTGAAACATCATCTACATCTTTAGTATGGGAATACTGAAACATCATCATCTACATATTATCTCATATGTAGAAATACCGGATTTCTATGTGCTTCGATGGAACACAGGGTTCTCTGTCATCTTTATACGACTCTGGTTATCATATAGAATCACTATAGTAAAGAGACTTGACATCAGCTTATGAAGCCATATGGCTTCACAACTAGCAGAGCAAGCTGCTATGTATTCTGCTTCAGCTGTGCTAAGAGAAACACTGGATTGTTTCCTGCTAAACTATGAAATCATAGCAGACCCCAGATAAAAGCATCCACCTGAAGTGCTTTTCCTGTCTGAGACACTTCCATCCCAATCTGCATCTATATAGCCATACAATCTGTAGCATAGACCAAAGTCTATAGTCCCTTTCAGATATCTCATCATATGTTTTGCAACTATTAGGTGAACACATCTAGGTTGAACTAGATAAGGTGTTCACAGCAAAATAAGTGTCTGGTCTGGTATTTGTTAGATACATCAACGACCCAATAATATTTCTGTATTGGGTTACATCCACTAACTCTGACGAGTCATCAGATAACAACTTCAGATTGGAATCCATGGGTGTGGCCATGGATTTACATTCCAACATATTAAATCTTTTCAAAAAATCCACTGCATACTTTCCCTGGTTGAGAAAGATTCCTTCTGAACTTTGCCATACTTCCGGACCTAGGAAATAATGTATTAACCCAAGGTCTTTCATCTCAAATTATTTAGCGAACTTCTTCTTGCATTCTACAATCTGTTTCTCATTCCATGTCAGAAATAGATCATCCACATATAGTAATAGTATGACAGGTTCATCTTCTACAACCTTGTCTTAAAGGTTAGGATCGAGTTTACTTTTGGCAAAGCTCATGCTTGTCAGGAAACTATCTATTCTTCCATACCAAGCTTTGGGAGCTTACTTCAGGCCATACAAGGCCTTCTTCAACTTGCATACATGAGTCTTTCTATATTCAACTTCAAATCCTTGTGGTTGATCTATGTACATTTCTTCTTTAATCACACCATTTAGGAAGGCTATCTTCACATCCAACTGGTGTAAGTCCCACTTCATCATGAATGCAAGTACCATGATAGTTCTAAAGGAAGTGTATCTTGCTTCCTAGATCAAGTGTGTCTTCATAACTAATTTCCTTTCTCTAAGAGAATATTCTAGCCACAAATATTGCCTTCCATCAGCAACATGTTTTGTCTTTCAATTCCACTTGGAAGATACCATGCTCTTGCTTTCCGGTTTGGTTACTATTTCCTAAACATCATTATGGTATTCTTCCATCATTCTGTTAGGTCATCAACATATCCTAGTCTTCCACATTCAACCTTGAAGGTTTGAACCCACTTTACTCTTGGTAAAGTCTCGGTCTATCGGGAAGCTGAGTCCATCATGTCGTACCATGTCGAACTCAGAGATCTTCTATAGTCACTCCCCCTGAAGTGGAGCATCATATTCCCTCTTCATTCTATATAGGTGGTTCTATGCTTGATATATACTTCTAGTGGGTCTGGTCAATAGAGTATGTCATGTCATAGTCTATTATTTCCGAGGCAAATCATGAAGCTTGCTTTATACAATGGTTCTGTTAGATCCATACGAAAGATACTACGTACTTCCCTTCAGGTCTCATATCGCAGACATCATTCCCCATGATCGACTGTTACTCTTTGATCATAACTTCTTTCATAGCCAAAAATATTAGCATCAATGATGTCACCCAACTGTGTTACACAACTAGAGTGTGTTTGAGGCCTCTTACTTTGGTTTGGAAGTCTCACCATTCTTTTCTTTATCTTGAGTTATCTCTTGTACCCATGGTGGTATTCATCCTTCGAGGTGGATCTACTGCTCTCTGAATCTCTTTCTTCTGTCATGGTGTCTCTGACCCTGGGAGCTTCAGATTCATGTTTATTGGAGTGAATCTTGAATTGTCATCACTTGTTCTTTGGAACAAGTCTCATCCTTCTTTTCTTGTAGGCAGTTGTACAGGACCTTTCCTACAATTCAAATGCACCAATAGCATGGTTATAACCATTTCATAGAACATATGCATAACGACACATCATTCAACCGTTTAGCCAATACAACATTCATCCATATCTCACAAAAAATTTCTAGATGACATCATTGAGATTGTGCACTAATCCAATATGTCAGCAAGGAGGTTTCATTCTAGATAAGTAGAAATGGGAGGTGTATAGCACCATGAGCTAGTTTACTCATCACATGCATACTGTCATTAATGTAAACATTCTATCATGCATAGTACATCAACTGAATATAAAACAATATCATGAAATGACAATTGAATACTTATCTTTTATTTGTTTCGTGGGTAGACTCCTTCTTGATCCTTCTGCTTCATCATCTGAATATTCATTCATGACATCATCATTTCTTATCCAAATGAGTTTCTTCAAGAATTGAGTTCTTCATATTCCTCATCGCTTGAGGGATCTTCTTTGAATCGCGAGCGCTTGATATTTAGTTGCTCCCATCTTCTCTTCTCTTATTATGAGTCGAGTTTCTTCTTGTGTAAGGCTTTAGCCTCATTTCCCTTTGGAACTGGAACCTCTCCTCTTATGTAGGTGTCTAATTCATTTTTCTTCAAGGACTAGTAAAATCCTATGCTTCCATGCTTGGAAGTTTTCAGCTTCACCAATCTTGTCATCAAGCTGAGGTGCTAGGTCATTTTGAAATAAGAACCTCAAATGCAAACGACAAAAGATTAGATCTTATCGGTTTGAGATGTTCGTCCTAGTTCCAGATCTCGCTGATTTAGGGTTTGTCAGAGAAAACCTAATTTTAAAAACTTGGAATATTTCAGATCTAATTGGATATAAAGATAGACCTCTTCAAGGTGAGCTGTCCAATGTACTCATTTTCTGAAAACAATGGAGGGAAGCTCCCGGAACGGGAATCCCTAGTTTACCAACTTCTTTTGCAGAAATGCATGATACTGTTTCTGCAGTATCTCTGAAATTAGTGCTCCCCTGTGTGTGAAATTTGGTACCAAAGTATCCTCATATGTTCTTGTTCCAAAACCATATTTTTCATCAGAATTGGTTTCACCAATTGGGACTTATGATCTTTTTCCCAAGGTGACCTGTTTTAGGACTGTTCAGCATAGCGAAGTTGTATAGACTTCCACATGTCATTGTTTTATCATTAGGGTCTAAAGCTTTGACCATAGAAATTAAATTCTATGCCCTTTCTGGAACAGCTTGAGAAATTTCATTTGTACTTTCGTAGCCCAAGTTATAGCAATTCTCCCCAGGGGTCCTATTTAGGGATGAATCCTGGAAGAGGCTGGAATCCTAACTTGGAGGAATAATATCTCCTAGAATATAGTAAATATGAAGCTAAAAATTGTAAATAGTGTACATTAGGATTTTATCTTCAGCCTATGAAAGTTTTGGCCCTTGAGACTTCTGCAATCTTGAGATATAGTGAATTTACCAAAACTTATCAGTTTTAGTATTTAGGGTTTTTCCAGCCCAGGGTCAAACTAGGGTTTGACTTTTCCGGAGTTACACCCAACCAAAAATATCGACCCATGTCTCTAAACTTTGATTTTTATGAGGAGATAAATCCCATGCTGGGATCACTCAAAAATTCCTCTTCTGTAAAAAACCCTAATTTCCTGCACCAAACCTGAAAATGGTCGGAATCGAATTCCGTTTCGATAGAAAGATACACCCCTCAATGGAGAGTCATCCTAGGATACCTTTGATGATGGATTGTGGAGAGAGACCCAAAAAGTAAGAATTCCTAGCTTCTATAGTTGCACAATGTCTTCTTTTAGGGTGGCTTTGATACCATGTTGAATTTTAATGGTTATATCAGATCTTAAAACATTTAGCATCATAACAGCATAACCATAAGCCAAAAGATCACTGAAAGATATACAAGCACAACCACACAAAAAACATCACAAAGATTTATCCTGGGAAAACCCTAAAAAGAAAAACCCAGCAAAAGCTTCCTCAATATAGATGCCCCAAAAAGATAAAAGGTAAAACCAAAAGACTAATCCTCCTGCTTGTCCAGCTACTTCTCTCTCTCTCACTAATGCACTACACAAGTGAGTGTGTGTGTCTCAAATGAGGAGAGCCACACCTGGGGAACTAGCTAGAAATCCTAATGACACTAGGAGGACTAGATCTCAATTTGAGAGTGCCCTTTGTGTGAAAGATCCTCTATTTGTTGAGAAGTGCTATCTAATGGTTGAATCAGATCCATAGACATATGAATATGGATCACATGATCCAATATGGAAAACATCCATGAAAGAAGAATTCAGCTCGCTTCAGAAGAACAACACTTGGGAATTGGTTGATCTTCCCCCGTGAAGGAAGCTAGTTCAATGTAAGTGGGTTTTCAAGACTAAGTTTGATGCTGATGGTTCACCTTTGAAATATAAGGCAATATTGATAGCCAAGGGATACTCACAAGTACATGGTATTGACTACAATGAAACCTTTGCACCAGTGGCAAAGATGGACTCCATAAGGCTAGCTTTATCCATTCCAGCTTCGAAGCAGTGGGAGGTACATCACATGGATGTGAAGCATGCTTTCGTAAATGGAGATATCATCAAGGATATTTACATGTAGCAACCGAAATGGTTTTTTTCTAATCCATATTTAGTGTGCAAATTAAAAAAATCATTGTATGGGCTCAAGCAAGCCCCCAGGGCTTGGTATGCCAAGATTGATGGCTTTTTTCTATCACTGAGTTTCATTCGATGCAAGTCTGATCCTAATGTCTATTTGAAGTTGATTCATGCTTCTTTGATGATTATTGTCTTGTATGTGGATGAACTTCTGATTACAGGAAGTTCAAAGAAAGAGATTGCCTCCTTGAAGGATGCAATGAACCATGTATTTTCTATGACATATTTGGGATTGTTGAGCCAATTCTTGGGTCTTGAAATTGCTCAATCCCAACATGGAATCAAAGTACACTAGTCCAAGTATTCTTTATATTTTCTGAACAAGTTCAACATGAAATATTGCAAGCCAAGCAAGACTCCCTTTCTTTTAGGAGTTAAGCTTGAAGAAGCATGTTCTTCTCCTATGGTAAATAATATACTGTATAGGTAGTTGATTGGGTGTTTTCTTTATCTTACACACACTTGAACTGATATATATTATGTAGTTAGTGTGGCTTCAATATACATGGATTAACCTCATGAGATCCACTGGAGAGCATCCAAAAGGATCCTAAACTTTGTTCAAGGAACAAGAACTCATGGGATCTTCTACAAAGCAAAATATGATCTTGATTTGATTGGGTTTATTGACAATGATTGGGCAGGTGACAACACAGATCAAAAGTCTACATCAGAATATGTGTTCATGCTTGTAGAAGGACCAATCAATTGGTCAAGCAAGAAGCAGAGTGCCATAGCACTCTCATCTACAGAAGCAAAGTATAGAGGTGATCCGAAAACAAGATCTTTGCTACTCTATGACGTTAACATGAATTGCATAAAGAGCATGAATGAAGCTCACAAATCCATAAGAAGAGAACCAAAAAACATAGACAATACACACATAACGACAACAAGTTGATAACGGAGTTCATCCAGGATGGACTACGTCTCTGGGCCTGCTTCTCATTTGGAGGGCCGATTTATAATATTAGCATAAGGAAAAATACATGGCAATGATACAATGATACCTTGGAAAAAATGGTTAGGAAGAGAACCTCTTCCCAAAACACAACCAGACTGCTTCCAGCAACTCCAAAGCCTGAAGACGGTGTAAAACAAGTATAAACACTCGTACCTTCCTCCTGTAGAGCTACACAATCTCCCTTCTCTCCTTTAGCTACAAAGTCTCCACTCCAAAGCATGAGTGGGAAATGGCAAATGAATGGGTTTATATATGTTGTATTTCCCTTCTTCACATGACTCTCATGGATTCCTTTGGTTGCAACTAATTTGCCTATCTTGGCCTTGGTTACAACTTCTCCAAGTTGGTTTTTGGGTTATGGTTTCAACCACCCATATAAGTGGCATATTTCTTTTAAAAATTTGTTTAAACTGAAAACCAACTATGTGAATTAGTTTTATAAACCAAACTTTGTTATAAAACAGAGTTGGTTTAAAAACCCACTTTTACCCCATCTCGTATAGTTTTTGAGGAGTACATGTCGAAATAATTGGCGGGCGCTTAACCATTTCATTGTATCCATCATAATGGTGATAATCGTTATGTGCTGGCACGGTTACATTTCATGTGGACTGGTTGGAGCTCCTGGTTACATCTCCGACGTGGATGACTAGGGGTCGGGGCTAGCCTCGGCCCCTTTTCGCGCCCATATGAAACAAGCAGCAACTTTAAATAGTTTCATGCCCAATTTGCTGCCAAGCAATATCTTATGGTGATTTGGTAAAGACATTAGGCAAGTAGATATGAGGTCACCAGTTCGAATCCTGTAGAGGCTGAGAATGCCAAACTTTTGGCCAACATATGACTGCCACATGGCGAGAGTGGATTGGTCCACTCGGTCGCCACATTAGTGACTGTACCGTCAACTAAGCCAACAAGTCGGATGCCCATACTACTGAGCTATTTGCTAACTCAGATCATAGTGCTGACTAGAATGCCAACTGGACTGCCATCGTCTGCCACGTCACCTACCAGCTCATGATCGTACTGCCATGTGTCACTTCATCATTGGTTCGTACTACTGATTGGATTGACATGTCATCCATTTGTACATGCCACATTTCATCATCTCATTGGTTCATACACATGCCACATCATCATTTTCATACAGTACAGATGCCACATGTCACCCTGCCAGTGGTGCCACATGGCACCCCCATTTTGCCAAATTTGTCTGTTTCATCAATACAACAGAACGCGATAACTTTCTCATACGGAGTCCATTTGAGGTAAAATGAATGCCCTTGGAATCATCTCGATGAGCCCTTTGATCTGATGCTAGTTTTGCTGAGATTGGGGGACTTCAAAAAGTTTGCCTTCTTGGATCCTCCTAGATCATTCCTCCCCACTGAGAAGCTTTTGGCCTCCAAAAGCCTTTACTAATCAACAGATAGGTGAGGGAATTTCTCCCTCACTTTCTCCTTCTTGATCCACTTGGCTTTGCTTGGATGAGTGCCTTTGATGCCCACTCGAAGATAATCAACATCACCTCTGTGATAAGTCCTTGTCCTTCTGTCCAAGATGACATCTTCCTTTAGCTCATCCATGTACTTAGGAGCAAATTCATCAACTGATGGAAATGAGACATTCTCCCTTTTATCCATGATCATGGGAGGCTCATAGAGTTTCAAGTTCTCCACATTCACCACTAAGTATATCTGCATGTATGGCGGTAGCTCTAAGCCAAAGGCATTCATCCCAATCTTCTCCAAGATGGTGGAGGGACCATATCTAATGGGCTTGAGCTTCTTGCTTTCTCCTTTCATCCTCTCCTTGCTGATGTGAAGCCACACTTGATCTCCTACCTGAAACTGATGATCAAATCTATGCTTGTCATGGCAAGCCTTGTACTGGGCTTGACTCTTCTTCAACTGCTCTTGCACTGCTTGATGTACTTGTTGAACTCTCTGAATGAACCTGCAGGCTTTGTCTTCATCCTTGGAAGCGCTTGAATCAACCTCTCTCCCATAATTCAAGTCCAATGGAGTCTTTGGCAAGTGCCCAAAGCATGTCTCAAATGGCGAGTTCTGAGTGGAAGAATTCATAGCCCTGTTGTAGGCATGCTGCACATACTCGATATGCTCATCCCATAACTTAGGATGCATGTTGCAATAACCTCGAAGAAAATGAACAACTGTCCTGTTAACTACCTCTGTCTGTCCGTCGATCTGTGGATGGAAAGCGGTGCTCCTCTTCAGCTTGGTGTCCATCATACACCATAATTTTGTCCAAAACTCTCCAAGGAATCGGGAGTCCCGATCCGAGATAATGGACGTAGGAAGTCCAAAGTGAACCCATACATGCTGAAAGAAAAGAGAAGCAGCCTGCTCTGCAGTGACCTGCTTTTACATGGCATAAGAATACACATCTTTCTAAACCTATCCACAACCACATATAAGTAGTCATGACCCCTCCTAGACATAGGAAACCCCCCCACAAAATCCATGGAAATGCTTTCCCAAGGATGGGAAGGAACAGGAAGTGGTGAGTACAACCCCAATTTTCTATTAGTGGGCTTACAAGTAGAGCACATCACACACCCCTTTACATATTTTGTTACAATGTCTTTCATGCGAGGCCAATAAAAAAGTCTCTACAAATGAGCCAAAGTCTTACCTACCCCAAAATTCCCTGATACAAGAGAAGTATGAGCTTCTCGTATTACATGGACTCTTTCACTGATAGGAACACATAACTTGCCCAAATAATAGAGCAACCTTCCCTGCAAATAGTAGTCTTCCATCTGTGTGCCATTGGTTAGCTTCTCATAAATCTCCTTGAAATCATCATCAGTAGCATACTGCTCAATATAACTTTCATGGAACAAAGAAGCATTTTTCAAAACAATAGATGCAACAATAGGAGGTCTAGAGAGCATATCTGCCACTTTGTTACTGGTACCCTTCTTGTAGTTGATCACTAGATGGAATTGTTGAAGGAATCCCATCCACCTGAAATGACAAGCTTGCTGGAGCTTAGTCTAGGACTGGAGATACTGCAAGGGCTGATGATCGGTATGGATGATCGTCTCCTTACCCATCAAGTAGTGTTTTTACTTCTTGACACTTTGAACCAAAGCATACAACTCTTTGTCATAGGTGGGGTAGTTGATCACTGCTTGAGTAAAAGTCTCTGAATGGTAGCAAATAGGCTTATGGTGCTACATCAATACTGCCCCCATGGCATATCCATTGGCATATGTCTCTATCTCAAATGGCTGCTACAAATCAGGAAAGGCTAGGACTGGGGCGGTGTTGATCTTTCCCTTCAATGTGTCGAAGGATTTTTGCTGCTTACCTCCCCACTAGAAGGCTTTCTTCACACTTGTTAAGGCATGCAAAGGAGATGCTATGTATGAGAAGTTCTGAATGAACCTCCTCCAATATTGAATAGATCCTAAAAAGCTTCTCACTTCAGTAGTGTTAGTAGGATTAGGCCAATTGACAATTACATCAACTTTTGAAGGATCAATTTTTAAATTTCCACCTCCCACAACATGACCCAAGTAAACTAATGAAGTTTTTCCAAATTCACACTTTGACAATTTTACATACAATTTCTCCTTTTTCAAAGTATCTAATACTTGCTTTACATGCCCCACATGTGCTTCCCAAGTTTTGCTAACTACCAATATATCATCTAAGAATACAATGACAAAATCATCTAGGAACGGCTGAAAAACATCATTCATTACCCGCATGAAGGTTGCAGGTGCATTGAAAAGCCCAAAGGGCATCACCAACCACTCAAATAGACCTTGCTTGGTCTTGAAGGCTGTCTTCCACACATCACTTTCTACAATTCTGATATGGTGGTAGCCATTGTGCAAATCCAACTTGGTAAAGAACACAACATCTTTCAAGTGGTCGAGCAAGTCATCTATGCGAGGAAGCGGGTATCGATTCTTGATCGTGATCTTGTTGAGAGCCCGATAGTCAATGCACATCCTCCATGTGCCATCTTTCTTCATCACCAACACAATCGGTGAACCACATGGAGAGGAGCTAGGTCTTATCACTCCTTGGTCCAACAAGTCTTGAACTTGCTTCTTAATCTCTGCCATTTCAACTACGAACAACCTGTGCATGCCCATATTAGAAAGAGGGGCATCCTGCTGGAGATGGATCTCATGTTGAATCTCCCTTTTGGGAGGCAAACCTGTAGGTTCCTGAAATATTTCATCATATTTAGCCACAATATCAATCATAGACTTTTTATGAGAAGGATCACAACCTCTAAAAGCATCAGATGCTTCAGCATCTTTTGCTCTCACAACCATGAGCATGTATCTCTTATTAGTGTTGATGAGTCTCTTCATTTGTCTTGCACTAACAAGAGTGGTGTTAGCCTTCATACTGTGAGCTCTCACGATGTACTCCACCCCATTTTTGGTGAGATGGTACTTGTTCTCGTGACGGAAGAATACTGCTTTTCGATCATACAAGTATGGGATTCCCAATATGATACTGTAGATGTCAAGAGGAACAACATCTAAGTCCACCTCATCGATAAACTTTGAAGCAATAGAAAACCTTAACCTGCATTGCTTAGTCACCTATAGCTTAGCATTATCACATACCCATCCAAGAGGATAAGGCTTGGGGTGAGGTTTAGTCTGTATGCCCAACTTCTTAACAACTAATTCTGAGATCAAATTTACTTGAGAACCCGGATCAAATAATGTTTCAATATTTGTATGCTTAGACACAACTCTGATGTGAAACAACTCACTTCTTCTTTTATCATTTTCTTTAAAAACATGAGTAGAACTTGAACCGGTATGATGAGTTTTGTTACCTTGCATTCCCACGGCTGTAATCCTGGTTTCATCACCTGAGTCGGAACCCAAATGTCGTTGTGCTATTGCAACGGTATTTTTCTTCTTTTTTCTTGCATAATGCTTTGGCCTCTGTTCAGGATGCAACTTCCAACAACTTTCTTCATCATGCCCATTAGTGTCACAATGTTTGCAATGGAGCTTTCCTCCTTCCTTCTTGGCAGTAGCTGTCTTCTTGCTATTGTCTTTATTTTTGGACTTGTGGTTGTTGTTGGGCTTGAAAGGCTTCTTCAGATGGTCTTCTTGCAAATGCTTCCCCCTGCTCTCAAGATGAGTAGCCTGGACACTTGCTTCATTCACACTAGTAGGATTCAACAACAACAAAGTATGGCGTAGATAATGATGAAGAGCACCAATGTACTTCAAAAGTGTGTCAGGAGAATCTAAAGAAATATTCAACTCTAAAGCTTTCTTTCTAAATTATTCAGTAAAATTCTGAACACTCCAACCCTTGCCTTGTCTAAAAATTTGCCAATCCATCATAGCGTTTTGAACATAACCCAATGGATAAAATTGCTTACGTAAAGCAGAAATGAAAGCAGACCACGAAGAGAGAATATTACCCGTTTGTTTGCTACCTTGCTGAAGCTTGCTTTCCCACCATACAAGTGCGGTGCCTGTCAGCCGAAGTGAAGCCAACTGAATCTTCACATCTTCTTCTTTGATCTGCTGGACTTGGCAATAGACCTCAATTTTCCTTATCCAATTGTTCAACTTCTCTGCATTCACTTCCCCATTGAACATGGGAAAATCAAATTTCACATCGAGCTTCAATAAGGGATTCTTTTGAGGCTCTTTGTGAGGAACCTTGGAATGTTGAGAATGAGATGAGGAAGAAGCACTTAAACTTGTGCTTGAAACTGAAGGTGAATAGGGAGGCTCAGGAGGCTCTTTGCCACCTCCTCCTTGGTTAACTGAAGTGTTGACTTCGTCCTTCACTTCTTTGTCTTCCTTCTTTACTTCACTGCCTTTTCTTTCTTTTGCCATGCGTCCTTCATAGTCTGCCAAAAACTTGTCTACCTTGTCATCCATCATGTAGAAGACCTTGTGAAAGTTTTCCTCCATCTCGATGTGGGAATCATTAGCATCCATCTTCCTCCTTCGGTGTGCACGTCCGATCTCGAAATTGTAAGGCTCTAATGTACCCTCACCAGCTTGCAGTTTAACCCTCGTGAGCATCCACACTCACAATCCAACGTCAAATAAACCTACTCTGATACCACATGATCCGAAAACAAGATCTTTGCTACTCTATGAAGTTAACATGAATTGCATAAAGAGCATGAATGAAGCTCACAAATCCATAATAAGAGAACCAAACAGCATAGAAAATATACACATAATGACAACAAGTTGATAATGGAGTTCATCCAGGATGGACTACATCTTTGGGCCTGCTTCTCAATAGGAGGGCCAATCTATAATCTCAGCATAAGGAAAAATACATGGCAATGATACAATGATACCTTGGAGACAATGGTCAGGAAGAGAATCGCTGCCCAAAACACAACCAGGATGCTTCCGGTAACTCCGAAGCCTGAAGACGGTGTAAAACGAGTATAAACACTCATACCTTCCTCCTGCAGAGCTACGCAATCTCCCTTCTCTCCTTTAGCTACAAAGTCTCCACTCCAAAGCATGAGTGGGAAATGGCAAATGAATGGGTTTATATAGGTTGGCTTGCCCTTCTTCACATGACTCTCATGGATTCCTTTGGTTGCAAATAATTTGCCTATCTTGGCCTTGGTTACAACTTCTCCAAGTTGGTTTTCGGGTTATGGTTTCAACCACCCATATAAGTGGCATATTTCTTTTAAAACTTTGTTTAAACTGAAAACCAACTATGTGAATTAGTTTTATAAACCAAACTTTGTTATAAAACAGAGTTGGTTTAAAAAACCACTTTTACCCCATCTCGTATAGTTTTTGAGGAGCACATGTCAAAATAATTGGCGGGCACTTAACCGTTTCATTGTATCCGTCGCAATGGTGATAACCGTTATGTGCTGGCACAGTTACATTTCATGTGGACCGGTCAGAGCTCCCGGTTACATCTCCGAAGTGGATGACCAGGGGTCGAGGCTAGCCCCGGCCCCTTTTTGCGCCCATATTAAACAAGCAGCAACTTTAAATAGTTTCATGCCCAATCTGTTGCCAATCAATATCTTCTGGCACGCTGGTAAAGACGTTAGGGAAGTAGATATGAGGTTTCTGGTTCGAATCTTGTAGAGGCTAAGAATGCCAAACTTTTGGCCAACATACGACTGCCACATGGCGAGAGTGGATTGGTCCACTCGGTTGCCACATCAGTGACCATACCGTCGACTAAGCTGACAAGTGGGATTCCCATACTGCTGAGCTATCTGCCAACTTGGATCATAGTGCTGACTGGAATTCCAATTGGACTGCCAACATCTGCCACGTCACCTGCCAGCTCACGACCGTACTGCCATGTGTCACTTCATCATTGGTCCGTACTGCCGATTGGATTGACACGTCAGCCATTTGTACATGCTATGTGTCATCGTCTCATTGGTTCGTACACATGCCACATCATCATGTCCATATAGTATGGATGCCACGTGTCACCCTACCAATGGTGCCACGTGGCACCCCCATTTTGCCAAATTTCTCTGTTTCATCAATACAACAGAACACGATAACTTTCTCATACGAAGTCCGTTTGAGGTGAAACGAATGCCATTGGAATTGTCTCGATGAGACCTTTGATCTAAATCTAGTTTTGCTAAGATTGGAGGACTTCAAAATTTTTGTCTTCTTGGATCCTCCTTGATCAAGAGGAGTTGTAAATGCAGCAACTCAATGTTTGTGGTTGCAAGGAATACTTGGAGAATGTGGCTTTGAATCAGAGTTTTCAACTATTATCAACTGTGATAATTAGAGCACCATGTGAATATGAAATGATCTAGTTCAGAGACAACGAACCAAGCACATTGAGATCCATATGCACTACATCAGACAGCTTGTGCATGATGGTACCATTCATCTACTCTTCTGTGCATCTTCAGAGCAAGTAGCAGACATCTTCAGCAAAGTTTTTTGTGAGAAGACATTCAGCAATCTCAAATCACTGCTGGGGATTTTTGATCATGCCGTGAATCATGATTGATAACAATATTTTCAAATTTTGTTTTTCTTGTCCATATTTAAGGGAGGATTTTCCCACTGGGTTTTTTCCTCTTTCCTTGGTTGTATGGACAAGCAATATGTAAAGGGTGAATAAGCCTTGTTTATAGGACCTATAGTCTTATAATATTAACTCATAAAGTCAGGTTTAAGGGGGGGTATTAGAATAATCAACCCATAGTTACCTACCTTAGACATTATTTTAATCATTTTTTTCTTATTACCTAGTTTCCTAGATTCCACTCTATCCTAGTTGCCTTCTACATGTCCTAGAAGTCAAGACATGCTAAAATTTAGTCATGGAACTCTTGGGAAACATCCTGGAAACCCATTTTAGCATGTATTCTTTATTCCATATTCTCCAAAGTGCATATCTACGTTTTCTGTAAAGCTGCCTTGTTTTATTTCTGATTTAAGGCAAAGGAAAAGCTAGACTAGTAGTAACTACCTTGTTTTTTTCCCACATCATCCTCCCTCATTTTCTCCAAATAAAAACATGTATGATTTGTCTTTCCATCCCTATTTATCTTTCCCACTTGACTTATCCAATTCATGAGCAGCTACCTAGATTTGGAAACTGCTTTATGCACCTATGGGGGATTTGACTAGTTTTGGTAAGCTTGCTTTTTGACTTTTTTGAATGGAATCATTATGCATTTTAATCTCTCATGTAATTATATATTACAGTAGCTTATTACTTCATAAGTTTTTCTATTGTACTCTTACTCAATACAGAATAGTGTTATGCTCCAATTTCAGTCTCCTTTGGTGTTAATTTTGCATGTTTGATTAGCAATTTTGCGAGTGTAATTGTTCTATATCTTGGGTTCAATTTCCATAGTTTTTTTCATGAGCCATACATCTTTCCTGAATTTTTGACACCCAAGATTTTTTCCTTGGGAATTTATCAAGCAAAAGATTTTTGTGGAGAATGAACACTTTTTAAATATCAGGAAGGATTCAGATATTAAATTTCCTCTGAAGGTAGGTCCTTTTACTGTGAAGATACAAAATTCCATCCCAATAATTGAAGGTCCACTCCAAGATATGAACTTTATGAAAGCTAAAAAAATTAATTATGATCCTTATCATATCATATGACAAAGGAGGCAACATAATAAAATAAAGCATTTTATCACCAAGAGATAAATGGGTTAGACCAAAGGGATAATTTAATGGAATGTCAGCCTAAAGTAGAGAGTTCACAAATCCTGCAGACAAATCGCTCTGCCACAATGAAGTCATCAACAATTATAATACAACCTCCTAGTAAAATTGAGATTAATGACAAGTGAAGTTTTTCAAAAATTGTTGAAATTGAAGATGAAGATTCATAAGCAACAAAGAGACCAAAGGTAGATTCAGATATAGAGATGGTTAAGGTTAAAGGAAAGAATATGGAAGAAAATTTCTAAAGCCCAACTTTCCAAATTCATGAATATATTTTTGTAGAAGCATAAGAGACTGGCTCCAATGATAGGTACAAGTCCATAAATGGCCTTTATACTAGATATGGACAAGACAAAAAATTATTCAGAAAAATATTTGATGCTTTTTTCTAAGGTAAGGGAAATATCAGTTAAAGAGGTTTCAGTGATCAATGTGAAGGATCATGTGAAAAACACATGGATTTTGGCAGTGGCTACCCAAAACATAGTTTCAAAAATAAGACCCAACTTATAGAAAATTCCAGTACCTGATAACATTCATTTGCATATGCAAATTGGAGAAGTGATTCACACTGATTTGATGAAGGCTAAATTAAAGGTTTCCAAAATACAAGATACATTATTATGGTTGGAAAATAAACTAAAGCAAGAGAAAGTTGAAAATAAAACATATCAGTAGTAAATCAAGAAGCTTCAGGGTGATCTTCTAGCTCTAGATAGTGAGCCAGATAGAGGACAAGATACAAAGAATATCTTAGTTGAGAAATAAAGCACTATCCATCTACTGAATAAGAAATTGAATATTTCACCCCCAAGGGGTTTGGCTTGTTGGCCAACTCTATGTTTTTTATGTTTTTTAAGGCATAGAGGCTATTAAGGAGGTCAGAGGTTCAAATCCCCCCGTGCAAAAAGGCAGTCGCTCGTGGGGGGGGGGTCGGGTAGGCTTCTCAAGGGTTATAGTGGTAGTGATAGGAATTGACCCTGTGTCACGCGAGTATGAAAATTTCCTGTTGCCGATTCCTCTGTACAAACAAAAATTAAAGATTCCAACCACCCAGTTGATTCACGATTCTGAATTGATAGTGTTGGATAAAGAAATTTTTTTATTGTCCCAAGAATTGAATGACAACAAAACTGAACTGTTAAAATTTTCTAAAGAACAGAGCCAATGGGATAAGGAAAGATATTTTCTTATTGCTAAAATTGATGTATTAAATGAGAATCAGTTAATTTTGGAAAAGGAAAGGGAGGAAAAAGAAAAGAAAGAACTAGCAGAAATAGGTCATCCACGTACAAAGACACGCACACAAGCTATAATTCAAGCTATGTCACAAGTTAGCTGAAGAGATGAACATATAATGGGATTGAAAACATAAAATCAAAGATTGGATTAATGATTAAGAAGAAGGAATAAAAAAGGATATTTTTTGAAAATAAGATTAAAGAGTTGCATAACAAGAATGAGAAGCTGACAAAAAAAAAATAGGACAATTGCTAGTAGAAGGTGCTATATATATTATTTGGGATATGATTATCATCAAGGATACAAAATTGAGACCCTATCTGAATTTAATCAAAGATAAAGAGGTGGTAATCAGTGTATCCATGTAATGTCCCCGGTTTTGACCCCGTTTGCATGATGTATATAATGTAATTAATCGTGGTGAGGAGCTCAAGGCAAAATCCCCACCATCGATTTGGTTGTGTGTGTGTTTTGGAAATGGGGATAGTTGCCGATGGTTTATCGTGCCATTTGGCACATTATAATTCGGCATCATGTAAATACGCACATCAATTAAAACTAAAACACAACCAGCTACGGCAGTGCGACGTTAAATGAAAAAGGGTATGGTTCCAAAGGATAAGGGGTGGGGGATGTCAACCTTGGTTTATGGGGGAAAAACCCATGTGTTGCCACCTTCCCTTGTCTCATCCAACCTCTTCAATGTCTTGATTTTGTTAGTTGGGGGCAGTTATTGCATGAGGAAACGTGGGCATGGGAAAACGTGGGTTTTGGCAGGCTACTATCAGTTTTGGACAGTACGCATGCCCAGTGGAAAACCTTCATTTCTCTCACGTCGGTCTTCATTCTCGCCATGGTCGGTTTCCCTCACATCTGGCCTGTTCTTCCTCACGTAGAGGTCGGTTTTTTTCTTTCCTCCTCATGTAGAGACCATCAAGTTTTTCTCTCGTGGCCTTGCCTTCTCACGCAGCTAGGAGAGGAGCTGGGTATCGGTGGTCATTTACGTTTTCCCACAAAGTGGAAATCAGGTATGTTTTTCCTGTGTTTTGGGCTCACTGATTATGTCTTGGGGCTGCTGTCTTCCCCACACTTTGTTGGTTGTGGTGTCCAATTACGTTTTGGGGCCACTGTGCATTCGTAGTGAGCCACTGTTAGTCTGTGCCATCTCCTTCTGCGACTGCATTAAGGAGCAGTGTGTTGTGGGATTTTGGATGTTGGATGGTTGTTGACTGCCATGTCCATTGGCTAAGTTTCCCTGCTGTTTGTGGACCGTGTGATGTTTCCCAACCATTCCATTGGGGAAATGGTATGTGCTGTTGGATGAATTTCCCTGTTTGGGACTGTGGATTTTTGCTATCATCCACTGTATGTTTGTGGCTGCTAACACACCCTGGTTTGGGGGTTGTTGCTGAGTTGTTTTGGCCACGATAGGGTCAGAACAACTCCATGTTGCCTTGTGGGCTTGAGCGGTGCTCACCTTTTGTTGGGATTATCCCTGGTCGTCTTTGCTTCTTCACAGGGCTGTGAAGGGTTGTTTTGCTACTGGTATGCAGTGGTTGGTCTTCGTACTGCGTTGGCTTGGCCGATCTGTTGATGGCCTGATAAACCCAGCGGTGTTGGTTTGGCTGTTTGGTGTCCCCTTGGCTATGTGTAAGCCTACAGTTGACCCTTATCATGGATGAATCATGCCTAGCTCGGGGGTGGCAGTGTTGCTGAGAGATTGATGAGCATGCTGGCCTATGGTTGGGTGGAATGTTGCTGTGACGTAGCTGGTTGCGGGTGAATTCTCCATCGAAAGATAAGTGCTACTGACTGTTTCTTCTCTGCAATCTATATCTAATGTATAATGAATTATGATGAACCTGTTTTATGCTGGGAATGTATGTGTGTTGCTTTCGCTGAATGTTGATTCTTTCTGCATCTGTGTATTCTTGTAAGTTTTAATTCCGGCATTGATGTTTGATTATGTTCATGAGGCTATTTTCCCGGTTGTATTGGTGTTTCGTCGCGTCCTCTTCGCCAGTCTGAGGGATGGGGACGTGAAAATCCAAGCATATATGTACAATCATGAAGGAGACCTTAGATAAAAAAAACTACATAAACAACTCAGAACACCATAAACTTCCTTAATACTTTGTCTAAAGAAGTATTTAAAACAGTCGGCATTAAGGACAAGATCATAGTAATTACTGGGGAAAGGAATATCATTGGGAAACATCATCACATTGAAAGTGTCCAAGCAAAGGTAGACCAGATGTTGCAACAGGTGAAGCCTTTCAAAGGCTTATTCATAGAACTATTTTAGAAAGGTCTCCCTTCTTTTTGGGATGAAGATGGAAATATGATATCTAAATCTGAATATCGAGATTTATTGGTTAGGGCTAGGTTGGACCACAAGAAATTCAAATATATGACTCAATCCCTAATAGGAAAATCTATAATTTACAAGAAGACTGAGGATTTTGAGTTAGTGGATTCATTCAGAATGATTGATGCCAAGGTTCCAGCTGTTTCTTATGTAGATCATGTGGAGCTAAGAGTACCGGCTAAAGAAATGGAAAACCATGAAGTGCCATCTGGAGATCAATGGAAAACTATTGAAAATTTTGGGAGAAAAATGCATAGGTTGCATCAATGAAGATATCCATTCTAAGGCTCGAGTTGGAGATATATCAAGATCCACTTCAAAATGGAGTTAAAATATTTGAAGTCAAATATTTTCTAGTGTTTAGGAAGATTTAGTTTATTAAGTTATATTCCATAAGTAATAAGGCAGTTACAAGAAGCCTATTTTGGGAATGTAGGTAGTTATATATCAACTCGAGGAGCATTTTGATGTATAAAAGCATGTTTTGTAATGTAATGGGGTTGGAACCCATGAGAGTGAAAACTCATTTTGTAGCTAAGCATTTTCAAGTTAATAAAATTTGTAGATCCAAGCAAGAATTTTTCCATATCAAAGATTCTCGTGTTGTTGTTTTACAGTATGTATTTCCCTTCCTCATGTGAATTTTGTTCCAATTATATTTTCCATTCAGTTATTTTTCATGCTTGAATAAGTTTATGATTGTATTAGAATTCATAATCATATGATCTAGTTCATAGGATTCAAGTATTCACAAACAAAATTTATCTAAAGTTAATATTGGATTCATCTTTTTGTGCCCATATTAATGGACTGTTCATCTTTATTCTTTACCACCATACAATCAAGAAACCAATTGTAAAAGAGTAACTATCCCACCCCTGTGAATAAATCTTGTTGCAAAATCCCTATTTATCTAGAACAACTTATGATTTTGACTCCATGCCCAATGATACCCTTTTTTTTCAGCCATTATCATCTTTAAAATTGTTTATAAATAATAACTCTATCCATTGTATCTATTTGTTCAAAGATCCCTCTCTAGTAGGAAAGAAGCCAACTTTCCTCCTAAAATGTTGGTTTTTAAGGTTACCTTGGAACTATTGGAGTATTGATACAACCACATGTTATAATCGTCGCACCTCTGGGAATATAAAAATCTGGACTAACCACCACTCCTTGATGATAGGGCCTTGTGCTTGTTGTTGGTATATTTGAATGCAGGGAAATGTATGAAGCCTATCTATCCTTAAATACAGGGAGGGTGAATCCTGTTGACAGAATATATGCAATAATAGACATCTTCCTGAAATTTCTACACTTCTTCAAAGGAAAGAGAGAGAGGGAAGGGAGGAGATGACCTCTTGCAGCATGCCGTTTGGTAAAGATCTTTTTGCTCCAACCTCTATGGCCTTTAGGACTCCATGAGCAGCAGCTAGCTAGTTCCTTACCTCTAGCTCTTAAAATAATTCAAATAAAGCATGAAATTTATCTACTAAATGTTGCAAAAACACATGAAACAAACATGGAATGAAAAACAATATTTAGAGGAAATTTGAATTGCATCATATTAAATTGAGAGGAAGATGATTACATCCCAATAATGGGCGAATCCCCTTCTCCCTTGCTCTAATGTACCCTTCTTCATCAATGCCAATGATAAAAGAAACTATGATGTGTAAGAAAGGCTCTATCTATCTTCTCATTCCTCCAGCATGCCTTTTCTCTTTCATTTATCCTTCTTCTTTCACCTCTTATGGCTTTCTTTTATAGCATTAGGATTTGTGTTTCCAATCACTCACCATGAATGTAGGTTTAATATTTTTGAATCTGTTTTATTCTTTCCTTAATAAAACCCAATTTCCTTAGTTTTTGGGCATTTTACTTGAAGTTCGAGGTTTTTAGGACAATTAATAAATATGCCATGTATTCTTTCCACTCTAGGAGTTGTGGTGACTAGGTTTTGATCCTTAAGTAGTACTAGTATTGAATTATTTAGAGAAACCTTTGTCTTCACATACTTCTTCGTTTGTGGAAGCAGTGGTCCGATGAGAGATCAAAGATCTCAATTTGTTCCAAATTTTGGTCTTCATGTTGTGGGCGAAAAGAAGATACATTTTTAGACCATCATCTTCGAGGGTGTTAATTTTATTGTTAACACTTGTGCTTGTAGTTGAGGCACTCCACTTTGATAATTGTGATAGTCCAAGTGCCCTAATTAATGACAAGTCAGTCTTGGTATGCTCCCCATCCCTTAAATTAGGGAATCTATTTGACCATAGGTGCTAGTGCATGTATTTGGTGGGTTTTGTCTCTCCTTGGGAATTTATTGTTTCCTAGAGCCACTCCCACTCATCCATGTGCTCACCCACACCTATCCTACCCTCATTTATATTCCAGCATGTTCCAACATTCACACTAGCATTCATGACTATTTGGGATGATTTGGGAGCTCATTGGTCCACCTAGGAGGATTTTGACGTCAAATCATAGTCTGACACATGTATGCATCCATATGGACTCCAAAGGATAAAAATTTCTCCCTAATGTTGTATAAACTAGATTTAGACATATTTACATTTTGGACATTCATAATAAACTGTATTATTGACTACATTTCTATGTGTTAATTTTATTCTTTCGACTGTTTTTCTGCATAATTATGAATAAACTTGAATTGTGAGGATTCCCTTAGCTCCTAGATCCTAATGTGAATAAAAAATTACATGGTATCAGAGTTGAGGTCTTAGGTTAAATTCCCTTGAGCTACGCCAGAGGGGGGTGTTGGAATTTCGGTACAACCGAATAAAATAATCACCGCACCTATGGGAATATAAACATGTGGACTAACCACCACTCCTAATGATAGGGACTTGTGCTTGGGTTTCATATGTTCATCAAAATATGGGGGTTTTGGTGTAATGACAAATCCTTCAGGAACCATATTTCCATAACCAAAGGATAAATTCTAAGTGATAGCATCTTCACACCGTTTCCTGGGAGCGAGAGTTCAAATTTCCCTGGGAAGAATGACAATTTTAAAAAAGAGTAGGATTTATGTGTGCAAACATGAATTCTTACATTTGAATTTGGCTGTATTTTTTCCATGGTGACTTCACGTTGAAATTCAAGAAAAGGTGTCTCAAAAGACGAAGTCTTGGCTTTCATAAGAGTTCATACAAGAAGTAATCCTAATCCTGAAACTTTACACATTGTGGAAGATCCAAAAATAATTCTAAGGAAAGTAAAAGGGAAAGATCAAGAAGGTACATCTCATTTAGAAATATCTGTTTCTTTATCTCAAGAAAAGATTTTAAGTCTTCAAGATCTTGATTTTGATATAAATTTTGAACAATCTCTTTTTAAGTCAAAGTCTAAAACATATTTAAAGAAATATATGGTTGATCATAATATATTTCAAGATTACCTTTTAGATTCTTGTTGGTAAGAACTACAAAAAATTGTAAAAACACAATAAAGGAAACAAATAATCCAAAACCCTCAGCGACAAGTTCATAACATTGTTCAAAACCCTCCTAGGATTATGGCTGCTAGGTTTGTTCCACTTGCTTTGCTAGCTGCTTTGCATGACCTCCCACAAAATTATGCTCAAATAATTACACTGTATGATGGAGAGGGATATTTTACAGCTCAACGTCATGTTGACAGATTTAATGATTTCATTGACCTTGAGGAAGTATACCATGATGATGCAAAGATGAGATTTTTTTCCCAAAGTTTGTTGGGGGAGGCTAAAAAGTGGTTTAAATATCTCCCTGCAAGATGATCTATTTTGATGGATCAATAAGTAAAGAAGGGGATGGTGTAGGTGTTTGGATCATTTCTCCATACAGAGAATTCAAGGTGCATTCTTTTAAGTTAACTCTTGAATGTACAAATAATGTAGCTCAATATGAAGCTTTATTTTTAGGATTGAATGCATTAAAAGATTTGAAAGAAAATAGGATTGATGTATATGGATATTTAGAGTTAGTGATCAATCAAATAAATGACATCTATTAGAATAAGCACCCCGAGATGAGATCATACAGGAATGAATTTTAGGAGTTTTTTTAGTGAGCATAGAGTGATGGTGATCCCCAATATATAGAACAAGATAACAAATTATTTGGCTTCTATTGCTAGAAATTTCAAAATTTATGTTTATTAGAATACGAAATATAAAATTGAAGTTGTAAATAGGCCTTCCATTCTTGATAATTCCAAATATGGCAAGTTTTTGAAGATGATTTGCAAATTAAAATATTTTTAGAAATGTCAGATGAATTTTCTAATATAGTTATTAATGGAGAAAATCAGAATCTAGAAGATGTTGAAGGAGTTGAAGAATCTACATTTGGAAATAAGGAACAAAGAAAATTGAAAGGTATGATTGGTGGAAAGAATATTATTCAACTTAGAAGAAATTTTATTCCCAAAGGGCTCATACATTTAGAGAACTTGTTTCATATAAATGATGTAGATAAAAACCCCAAGGTACAACACCATAAAGATGAAATCCAAGATCAAAATATTGGAACAGAGGACCAGCCTAAAATAGTAAAGATTTCAAAACCCTTTCCCACAGAGGAAAATAATATATACATTGAGTTAATGAAAAATTTCTCTAGTGTTTTTGCATGGAGACATGAAGACTTACATATGATACATCCATCATACAACATACAATTCCAATAAAATGAGGTGAAAAACCTTTCAAGTAGAAAATTAGGAGGATAAATCCCATGTTACTTCCATTGATTGAAACATAAGTAAAAAACTATTTAATGCCAAAATTATTGTCACACTCAGGTTTTCAAAGTGGCTAGCAAACTTAGCCCCTGTAAAAAAAGAATAGTGAAATAAGATTGTGTGTTGATTTCAGGGATTTAAATAAAGTTTATTTGAAATATAATTATCCTTTGCCAAAGATAGATCATATTTTACAGAAAGTTGTGGGTGTAGAGAGAATTTCTATAATGGATGGTTTTTTCAGGATACAATCAAATAAAGGCTCATGTAACACCCCGATTTTGACCCCATTTGCATTAAATGTATGTGATGTATATATTGTAATGAATCGTGGTGTGGAGCTAAAGGCAAAAGCCCCACCATTGATTTGGTTGTGTTATGTTTCAGCGATTGGAATCATTGCCGATGGTATATCATGATATACGACACATATTAGTTTTGGCATCATGTAAATATGCATTTTAATTAAATTAACCCCAACCAGCTATGTCAATGCAACCATATTGAAAAGGGCATGATTTTCCCAAGGATAGGGGGGGGAATTGTTAAACCTTGAACCAATGGGGAAAAATCCATGTGTCAACTACCCATTTAAAACTGTTGTTGTTAGTTGGGGGCAGTTATGGCTAGGAAGTGGTGGGTGGAAGGACTCTCAGTCCTTGCCCACATGCCCACTCCACCAGTGGACTCCTCCACTTCATGTGGGCAAGGAAAACATTGGGGGGACTCTCCACTCTTCCATACTCTCCATTGCTTTGCCCAGCCTCACGCAGGGGGCAGTGATTATTCTCCTCATGCACCGATTGGGATTCCCCATTGTTTTTCTCATGCAGTAAGCTGGAGAGCTATTTTCTGTCACCACGATTTCCCTGTGAAGGGTGATTCACGATTTTGCTGCTATGTGTATGTGTTTCCATACCGATTTATGGACTGTGTAATTTTCCTGTCACTTCATTGTTGAGCTGGGGCGATAGTTTCCCCACATTGTTCATTTGCTGTGATTTCATTCACGTCTTGGAGTTGCTGTAGATTACTATTGAGTCATTTTGGCCACGATAGGGCCAAGAATGACTCAGGAATTGATTTCCCCTGTCCAAGCTGTGAATCGCTTGTTTGGCTGCGTGCATGCAGTGATTGGTATTCAGACTGTGTTGGAATGGGGATGAGGCCTTGGTTTGCTTGACAAACCTGGTGTGTTTGGGAACCACACAGATAGAGCTAGAGGTCTGGCTTTCTTCTCCACAACCCCTGAATAGCACTGGAAGGGAGGTCAGGGCCTGAGGGACTATGTAGCAGAGAAGGGACAGATTTCCTTGTGTTGGGTGTGTGTGGATGTCCTAGAAGTCAGGCTAGTTCTGGTGTAGGTGTCCCTAGCTCTTCAATGAGCTCACCAGCTTAACATTTAGCCTTTCCCAGCTCCTTGTTGGCCTGATAAACCCAAATGTGTTGGATTGGATGTTTTTTGTATCCTTGGCTATGTGTAAGCCTGCTTGTTCCTTTTTCCTTGGGGAATCATGCCCAACTCGGGGGTGGCAGCATTGCTGAGAGATTAAGGAGCACGCTGGCCTATGGTTGGGTGGAACATTGAATCGACGTAGCTAGATGTGGGACAAGTTCTTTATAAGATAAGTATTCTTGACCATTTCGTTTCTGCAATCGTGTTTACTGTTAATGAATTATAATTAACATGTTTGAATGAATGAATGTATGTTTGCTTCCACTGTGTATGCGAATGATTATGCATCTTAGCATGTTTTATGTTCAAGCATTTCAGTTTTATATATGTTCATGTTCATGGGGTAGTTTTCCCAGATGGTTAATGCCATGGTAGCGTCCTCTTCATCGTTCGGAGGGTCAGGGACGTTACAGAGTGGTATTAGAGCCTACGTTGCAGCATGGGCTTGAATGGGCTGTGAAGATGTAGTGAAAAATACATCATTACAGCATTGGGCCTCAAAGGACCATGAGAAACCAGTTAGCAGAGGCAGGTTTCCCTCTACCCAGAAGAAATATGAATGACAGAAAAATCTTCAGAAAATTTCGTTGAAATTTTTTCTAAGTGTCGAGCTCATCGGATCATCGGAGGAATAAGAGGGAAGCTCCTCTGATACAGTGGAAAATTTATTTGGAAGGCCACCCAATGGAGGGAAACAGGTGGAAATAATTTCACGAAAATTCTTCTAAGTGTTAGATCGTCGACTCATCGGAAGGCTTAGATGGATAGACCTCCGATGCAGACCCCAGTGGTGGTGAAAATTGGACGAAGTCTGAACCGATACGTTGCTCAGCTTAATTGAAGATCATTGAAATGACGGAGAAAACTAGTGGATGCAATCACCGAAACGGTGGCTCAGTTAGTTGAAAGATCATCCGATATAGACGCCGATACATCGGTGAAAATTAGATAATGGAGTAGCTAACACATTGGAGAAAAATAGAGGAACAAATCGTCGATACGACTAAAACATTAGTTGTTTGGACCTCCGACACATCGGTGAAATTTAGTTGATGGGATCACTGATGGGCGTCGGTGAAATTTAGTTGATGGGATCGCCAATGGGCATTGGCGAAATTTAGTTGATGGGATCACCGATGGGTGTCGACGAAATTTAGTCATTTGTGAGTCCGTCGTTGCATCTACCTAAAGGACTATCCACCCAATTCATAGTGCTTCCGACCGCTGATTAAGTGTTATGGGATATAGTATCCTCGCCGATGCCATAGTGGATAACTGTTCTGATTACCGATATACAATAGTCCTTGGCATTCCCAAAACATCAGAAGCTTAGACAACTAAGGATTCAACACGATGGAGAAAATAGACAATCAGAACGCCAATGAGCATCAGGGAAAATTAGTTGTTTTGACCACCGAAGTGTCAGAATTTTAGTTGGGAAGAGGTCTGATTGGGAAAAAGAAAAATTTGAGTTTTTCAGTGGGATTTTCAGTAGTTTGTCAGTGGATTTTCAGGCCTGAAAAGGAGAAAAGTAGCAGTGATCTTATGTGCCAGATTGCGCAAAAAGCAAAGAATTACAAAAACAAAAAAAATGAGGGCACTGCCCTCGACCCGCCCTGCAGTGGGGCAAGCCCCCTTGACCCCTATCGTCCCCCTGAGACAGACGTTCTTTAATGAAGAAAATTTTGTGTTTGGGAAAAATTGTTATTTTATGATTTTTCCAGGAGAAGGTAAGTAATTCTGATTTATATCAATTTTATGCATCTAACAGTTTTGTTATTAACACGTTTGTAGAATCATAGTCACCTTCAAGGGTAGAATTTCAGGTAGTGCGATTTGGTAAAGTAAGTTGTGGTTCAGCCATGAAAACCCATGACGGATATGATGCTCAGGATTCCTATGAGCGTGCACGAGATGCCATGGGAGAAAATGTCTGAGTTGGAAATGATGACATAGATTCTAATGGGAGGAGATTCCAAGAGACACCGCTAGATATTGTAGCCACCATGAGAAGCTAGATTAAAGCCCAGAAAGAGTAGCATCAGTTGAATGCTACTATGTTGCAGAGTTTGAAAGACTTGCAAAGAAAGATAGACTCAGGACAGGGTATAGTAAAGCCAGAAGGCAGTAAGAGCAATACTAGGAGAAGAAGAAGGACTTCTAGTAGATCATCTGACTCAGAATAATCTAGTGGGGATTCAAGCTCTTCTTCTCGCAAGGTAAAGAGAAAGAAGCACCATAGGGATCGCTCTCGGGATGAATTCAAGAAGGCTAAACCTCCTACATTTGATGGTAAAGTAAAGACTGGACAAGAGGCTAAAGCTTGGATTCTTCGGATAAAGAAGTACTTACAAGTTCATGATTATTCAGGAAACATGAAGGCAAGAGTTGCCATATTCAATCTGAATGGAAGGGCATCCATTTGGTGGGAGCACTTCAAGCAAGTAAAGAGGATCAACGAAAGGAGACTTAAGTGGAAACAATTCAAGAAGTATTTCAAGCAGAAATACCTCTCTAACATGTATTATGATGACAAGATTAAAGAATTACATGATCTGAGATTGGGACAACAGACCATGAAAGAGTATGCAAATAAGTTCTTGGAATTGTTGAGGTATGTCCGGTACATCAAAGATGAAAAAGTGAAGGTATAGCAGTTTCTGAGTGGATTACCCTAGTCTTACAAAGATAGAATTGAGTTTTATGAACCTAGAACTCTTGAAAAAACAATAAGGAAGGCTAAGTATTGCTATGAGCAAAGCAAAGGTAAAACTGATTACCATAAGGCATGGAAGGACAAGAAGAATGAGAAGTTTGACCAAAGAAAGAAAGGTTTCAAACCTTCTAACTTCAGGAATCAACAGAAGCAGCCATCCCAAGCTGCGAGTAAGCCAAATGGAGTGATAGGAGAAGAGCCTAAGGATCCACAACAGAATAGAGAACAACTTCAATGTTGGAGATGTAAAGCACCCACATGTTCAGAGATTGTCCACTCGAGAATGAGAGTGCAAGACCAACTTACAACATTCAAGAAGAAGAAATAGTGGGTCAAGTAGCAAGGGAAGTCACTAGGATTTATGCAGCTTTGGAGGACCACCAGGAAGACTACCAATCAACTGTGGTTGAAGTTGTAGGTAAGATTATTGAGCAATCTATTTCTATTTTGATTGACCCCGGTTCTACTCACAGTTACATTACTCCTAGAGTAGTGGAGATTTGTGCTTTTAAAAAAGTAAAGCATAGGAAATCTTGGTTAGTTCATCTAGGCACTGGAACTAAGAGAAAGGTTAGTGAAGTGGTAGAGAAATATTTATTGGTCATAAATGGGTTGGTCACTTATGTAGATCTGAATGTTCTACCACTTGGTTCCTATTATGTTCTCATTGGAATAGATTGGTTAGAAGCTCACAAAGTGAAGCTTGACTATTGTAATAAGACTTTTGAATGCATGGATGAAGAAGGGAACCCAGTAGTGGTGAAAGGTATTCCAAAGGTGATTTCAGTAAGGCAGGTTTCAACAATGCAGTTGAAGAAGTTATGTAGGAAGGGTTGCCAGTTGTATGCAGCTCAGATTGTGGAGGCATCGGAGGATGAAGCTCCTAGGTTGGAGGACTATCAGGTGTTACAGGAATTCAAGGATGTGTTTCCTGATGAGATTCTAGGTATTCCTCCAAAGAGGGACATTGATTTCACAATTGAACTTATGCCAGGAGTAGCACCAGTGTCCAAGACACCCTACATGATGAGTATGCTAGAGATGCTAGAACTAAAGATGCAACTGCAAAAGTTGTTGGAAAAGAAGTATATCAGGCTAAGTGTGTCTCCTTGGGGAGCACCAGTTCTGTTTGTAAAGAAGAAAGATGGTACACTCAAGTTATGTATTGATTACAGACAGTTGAAGAAGGTTACTATGAAGAACAAATATTCTTTGCCTAGGATTGATGACCTCTTTGATCAAATGAGAGGAGCAAAGGTATTTTCCAAGATTGACTTGAGGTCTGGTTACCATCAGGTGAGAATCAAGGATGAAGACATTCATAAGACATCCTTCAGAACAAGGTATGGACATTATGAGTTTGTAGTGGTACCATTTGGTCTCATAAATACACCCGCTACATTTATGTGCCTTATGAACAATGTCTTCAGCAGGTATTCGGACAAGTTTGTTCTTATTTTCCTTGATGACATTCTTATTTATTCTAAGAATGAGGAGTAGCACGAAGAGAATTTGAGATTGACATTGCAATTGCTCCAGGGGCATCAGCTGTATGCAAAGCTGAGTAAGTGTGACTTCTATAGAGATAGAATTCAGTACTTGGGCCACATTATATCAGAAGAGGGTATATCTGTGGACCCTAAAAAGATTGAAGCCATTATGAATTGGCCTACTCCAAGAAATGTGGCAGATGTAAGATATTTTATGGGACTTGCAGGGTACTATAGGAGATTCATTGAAGGATTATCCAAAGTTGCACATGCCATCACTTCTTTGCAAAAGAAGGGGATAAAGTTTAAATGGACATCGAGGTGTGAAGAAAGCTTCTAGTAGTTGAAGAGTCTTCTCACCAGAGCACCAATATTGAAAGTTGCAGATCCAGAGAAATATTTTGTGGTGTGTACCGATGCATGCAGACAAGGGCTTGGAGGAGTCCTTATGCAAGAAATCCACATGATATGTTATGAGTCGAGAAAGTTGAAGGAGCATGAGAAGAACTATGCCACTCATGATCTAGAGCTTGCAACCATAGTACATGCCATCAGGATGTGGAGGCATTACTTGATGGGTAGAATATTTGAATTAAGGAAAGACCATTGTGGTCTGAAGTATCTATTTGATCAACCTACTCTGAATGTTAGGCAAGTAAGATGGCTGGAGTTTTTTAGTGAGTTCGATTTTGAAATCAAGCACATAAAAGGAAAAGAGAATAAGGTAGTTGATGCACTGAGTAGGAAGGTGGAGGAAATGCATGCGGAATCTCTTAGTATTTTCCAGTCAGATCTGAGGCAGCAGATTGTTAAGCGTACTGCCAGAGATAAATTGTACGAGCTAGTAAAAGATAAATTGCAGCAGCAAAGTCTTGAGAAGAGGTATGAGGAATATAAATTGGAAGAAGATGGACTTCTTACTTATAAAGGAAGAATTTATATTCCAAATGTAGCATAGTTGAGGAGAGTTGTTATGGATGAAATCCATCAAGCTCCGTATTCTGGTCACCCAGGATACCAGAAGACGATTGCTACCGCCAGAAAACAATACTTTTGGCCAGCAATGAAAAAGGACATGACTGAATACATTTCAAGGTGCATGAAATGTCAACAAGTAAAGGCTAAGAATCAACATCCAGGAGGATTGTTGCAGCCTTTGCCAGTTCCAGAATGGAAATGGGAAGTTATTTCCATGGATTTTATTACAGGATTGCCAATGACTTGGAGACAACATGATTCCATCATGGTTGTGGTAGACAAGTTGACTAAGGAAGCACATTTTATACCGGTGAAGTCTATGCATAAGACTGATGACATTGCAAAGATCTTCATGAAGGAGATTTTCAAATTGCATGGATTTCCTAAGGCAATAGTCTCTGACAGAGATGTCAAGTTCACTTCCAATTTTTGGAAGGGGTTGTTTGCAGATTTAGGTACAAAGCTAAACTTTAGCACTACATGCCATCCTCAGACATATGGGCAGACTGAGAGAGTTAACCAAGTTCTTAAAGATATGCTTCACATGTACGTGATGGAAAAACCAACCAAGTGGGAAGATTACTTGCACTTGGTAGAGTTTCCTTATAACAATGGACACCAGGCATCCTTAGGGATGAGTCCGTATGAATCTTTGTATGGAAGAAGGTGTAGGACACCAGTGACTTGGGATAATCCAGTGAACAAGGTTGTGCTTGGTCTAGAATTGCTCAAGGAAATGGAGCAGGAGGTTGTAAAGATCAGGCAAAATCTGAAAGCAACACAGGATAGACAGAAAAGCTATGCATATAAGCATAGGGTAAATAGGGAGTTCAGTGTTGGGGATCATGTTTACCTTAGAGTGAGGGAAAGGAAGAGTTCCTTGAAGCTTGGAAGTTGTTCCAAGATGTCACCAAGATATTGTGGGCCATTTGAAGTGCTTGAAAGAATAGGGCCAGTTGCATATAGAATTGCATTGCCTACTAGCACTAGAGCTCATAATGTTTTTCATGTTTCTTTGCTTAAGAAATATGTACATGATCCTAACCATGTGATTAATTGGGATGTGATTCAGGTGGAACCCGAGGGAGAGTTCCAAATCGAGCCAATGCACATCCTCAACAGGAACTTCACAATGCTCTGGAACCGAGCCATAGGGTAGGTAAGGGTGCAATGGGAGCACTACCGGCATGAACAGACTACGTGGGAGCTAGAGGATTCCATGCGATTGGCACATCCATTTTTGTTCAATTCTACGGAACATTGAGGCGGTACCATTGTAGCAATTTTGTTCACATTTTGTAAAACACTGAGGACAATGCTATTGAAGGGGGAGGGGAATGTAACACCCTGGTTTTGAACCCATTTGCATTAAATGTATGTGATGTATATATTGTAATGAATCGTGATGTGGAGCTAAAGGCAAAATCCCCACCATCGATTTGGTTGTGTTATGTTTCGGCGATCGAAATCGTTGCCGATGGTATATCATGATATACGACACATATTAGTTTTGGAATCATGTAAATATGCATTTTAATTAAATGAACCCCAACCAGCTATGTTAATGTAACCATATTGAAAAGGGAATGATTTTCCCAAGGATAGGGGGGGGCATTGTTAAACCTTGAACCAATGGGGAAAAAGCCATGCATCAACTACCCATTTAAAACTACTATTGTTAGATGGGGGCAGTTATGGCTGGGAAGTGGTGGGTGGCAGGATTGTCAATCCTTGCTCACATGCCCACTCCACCACTGGACTCCTTCACAGCACGTGGGTAGGGAAAACATCGGGGGGACTCTCCACTCTTCCATACTCTCCATTGCTTTGCCCAGACTCACGCAGGGGAAATGATTATTCTCCTCATGCACCAATTGGGATTCCCCATTGTTTTTCTCATGCAGTAAGCTGGAGAGCTATTTTCTGTCACCATGATTTCCCTGTGAAGGGTGATTCACGATTTTGCTGTTGTGTGTATGTGTTTCCATACCGATTTATGGACTGTGTAATTTTCCTGTCACTTCATTGTTGAGCCGGGGTGATAGTTTCCCCACATTGTTCATTTACTGTGATTTCATTCACGTCTTGGAGCTGCTGTAGATTACTATTGAGTCATTTTGGCCACAATATGGCCAAGAATGACTCAGGAATTGATTTCCCCTGTCCAAGCTATGAATCGCTTGTTTGGCTGCGTGCATGCAATGATTGGTATTCAGACTGTGTTGGAATGGGGATGAGGGCTTGGTTTGGTTGATAAAACTGGTGTGTTTGGGAACCACACAGATAGAGCTAGAGGCTTGGCTTTCTTCTCCACAACCCCTGAATAGCACTGGAAGGGAGGTCAGGCCCTGAGGGACTATGTAACAGAGAAGGGACTGATTTCCTTATGTTGGGTGTGTGTGGGTGTCCTAGAAGTCAAGCTAGTTCTGGTGTAGGTGTCCCTAGCTCTTCAATGAGCTCACCAGCTTAGCATTTATCCTTTCCCAGCTCCTTGTTGGCCTGATAAACCCAACTGTGTTGGATTGGATGTTTTTTGTATCCTTGGCTATGTGTAAGCCTGCTTGTTCCTTTTTCCTTGGGGAATCATGCCCAGCTCGGGGGTGGCAGCATTGCTGAGAGATTAAGGAGCACGCTGGCCTATGGTTGGGTGGAACATTGCATCGACGTAGCTAGCTGCGGGACGAGTTATTTATAAGATAAGTATTCTTGACCATTTCGTTTCTACAATCGTGTTTACTGTTAATGAATTATAATGAACATGTTTGAATGAATGAATGTATGTTTGCTTCCGCTGTGTATGTGAATGATTATGCATCTTAGCATGTTTTATATTCAAGCATTTCGGTTTTATATATGTTCATGTTCATGGGGCGGTTTGCCCGAATGTTTAATGCCATGGTAGCGTCCTCTTCGCCGGTCGGAGGGTCAGGGACGTTACAGTTCACCTAGAAGATCAGGAGAAAACAACATTTACAACACCCTGGGGAAATTTTATGTATGCTAAGATTCAATGTGGATAGATGAATGCAGGGACAACATTTCAAAGGGAAATGGATATTGCATTTGTTGAATAAAAGGACAAGTTTGTAGTAGTATATATGGATGATATCACAATTTACTCGAAGTATGGTAGAGATCATATCAAACATATAGAAAAGCTATTGTTGAAATGTAGAAGGTTTGGTATCTCTTTGAATCCGAAAAAATCAAATTTTGCAATGTAGAAAGGAAATTTGTTGGGCCACATCATATCAAGATATGGGATTAAAATTGATCCTGATAGGGTGAAGGATATTCTGAAAGTGGAAATACCAAGGAACAAAAAGGAGATTCAATCTTTCATTGGGTAGGTAAATTTTTTGAGAAGATTTATTCCAAGTTTTACAAAAATCCTGAGAAATGTAACTAATATGTTGAGAAAAGATAATGACATTAAATGGACCTTAGAGGCTAAGAAATATTTCAATGATAACAAGAAAGCAATGAATGAGGCATATGTTTTGATTAGCCTAGATTTCTCAAATGGTTTCATTATATTCTCCTTTGCTTCATAACATACCATCGTTGGTATGTTATTATAGAAAAATTAGTAGAATGCAAAACAACCTATTGCATTCTTTAGTAAAAAATTTTGAGATGAAAAATTGAAATATGATATTATGGAAAAACAAGCTTATGCATTAATCAAATCACTAAAGGATTTTAGAGTCTACACTTTTCATTCTCATATTCTTGCTTATGTGCCAAACAATGTCATAAAGAATATCCCCACTTAGCTAGATGCTGAAGGGAAGAGAGATAAATTGATTGCAATACTGTTGGAGTATGATTTGGATATTAATCCCACTAAATTGGTAATAGGTAAAATATTGACCAAATTAATGACTGATGCAAATTGTGAATCTCTGAAGATAAATTTTAGTTTTGATATTTCAAGTGAGACAAGCTCAGATTTTTAGGTGATTAAATATTTTTCTCTATCTCCTTTGTACATTGATGTTGTTTATGTTTTACAAAATTTGCAAGCACCTACAGAATTAAGAAACACTAGAGCAAGATTTGTGAAACTGAAAGAGACAAAATTTTGCATTTTGAATTAGTATTTGTATTGGAAGATCCAAGAGGAATTCTGCTAAATTGTTTAATTGAAAATGAATCCTAGAAAACCGTGGAAGAATTTCACCAGGAAGTGTGTGGAGGCCACCATTCATGGAAAGTAACATCTAATAAGATCCTAAAAATGGGTTTTTAATGTCCTACAATTTTTCTAATGTGTACAAAGAAGTTACAACTTGTCATGAGTGTCATATTTTTTATGGAAAAAGGAAACTTATGCCCTTACCTTTGAACTCAATCTCAGTGGAAGCACCATTCCAGCAATCGGGGTTAGAATTTATTGGAGAGATTAATCCTAATTCTTCTGGACAACACAAGTGGATTTTGACTACTACATATAACTTTACCAAATGGATCGAAGCTATACCAACCAAAAGAGATACATATGTTGTCATAATTGATTTTCTGGAAAATAATATTCTCTCTAGGTTTGGGTGTTCTAGGAAGATAGTAACCGATGACACACATGCCTTCAAGTCCAAGAAATTAATCAGTTTTTGTCATGAGTACCATATAAACCTGAATCATTCAATATCATATTACCCTCAGGTAAATGAGTTGGATGAGTCCTCAAATAAAAGCTTGTTGAGAATAATAAAGTAACTAGTGGATGAAAACAAGATATCATGCCATACCAAGCTTAAATATTCTTTATGGGAAGACATAATAAGTACAAAGAGAGCTATTGGCATGTCACCATTCCCATCGGTGTATGGAGCAAAGGTCATTTTCCCAGTTTCTTTGGGTCTACGAGTTATTAAGTTATTGCAGCAACATGATGAAGAACCCAACCATATGCAAAGAAGGATTAATCAATTAATAGAGCTCCATCGAATGAGAGAGAAAACATATGGCAAAGTATAGGTGCATCAAGAAAAAATGAAGAAATTTTTTGAAGGGAAGGTGAAAGAAGGGAATTTCCAGATAAATGTTTTAGTTTTGAAGTGGGATGCTAGGAAGGAGGATAAACCTGTCAAGTTTGATCACTTATGGCAGGGTCCTTATATCATTGTTGAATATAGGGGAGACAATAGTTTTATTTTGCAAAATCAAAATGGAGCTGACATCAAAGGAGGTCTTGTGAATGGGAGGTTCCTCAAGAACTATCTATATTGAACGCATAAGCAATTTATAATTAGCTATATATATTTATTGTTTAAAGTTGACTATGAATGGTAGGTTGAAATATTTGAAGCCTGATGTTGAAGGGCCTAAGATCTAGAGGTTTGTGTTTTTTAATTTTATTTACAGAAAAAGAAAAAAAGAAAAAAAGTTTGCAGTTTTGTTTTTAAAAATTCATGTCTGGTAAAAAGTATAGAATGGTATTGCCACTGGTCTGTGGGTTCTTTTCTACCTCGCAAGCAGGATAACATGCCTAGTTGGATCCATTTGTTATCACAAATTTGGCTTACAAGATTTGATAAGGGCTTAAATTAAGGAAAAACGAGCTTAGAATTTGAATTCTGGTGATGCGACCGTGAAATTAATTGGTTGGGTTCCTAAGGGAAGGCCAAAATATTCAAATTTCCCATAGAACCACATGCTAGAGGTGGAAAATGACTAAAATGAATGTGTGAAGCACCTATAGAATCTTATGAAAGAACTGATGGTCCCGATAAGAATGTTGAAAAGATCATCGTCGGACAGGGAATCCGCTGGGTGAAGGTGCTCGATGAATAAGATGGGGAAAGGTTGGAAAAATGACCATTGGAAAGGGTTAGAGCTCATATTTAATCCATGGTGAATGATCGTAGGGGAAAGAAATCAATGGCTGGGAAGCATTGTGTTCCCACAACATGCATGATGGACATAATAGATGAGTGGTAGAGGAATTTTTACCACCTTCCACATGTTAGCTGAAGAATCATTCCACTGGATGAAAGGTGGTAGAGATAAAAAACCTCCCGTGATCCTGAAACCACCTTTCGAGAATATTATAAAAGGGAAATTCACATGGATGCTTCTCATTTGTCTTTTGTGTGCAAAGAAGAACGTACCTGCACCTATGGAAGCCAAGTCAGATTTACATTTTTCAGCCATCATTTTCTAGGTAGGCCATGTATATCAATCCGCCAAGTTATTTTTAAAAAATGGAAGGGGAAGGTAAAGTTGAAACATAGGTCTAAGAATTTAGTGAAGTAGATGAGATTTTTGAATATAGGGACAAAGATGTATTTGACACAGTACAATATTTTGGTTCAACACATGATATAAAGAGTAGAACAAAAGCTTTAGTAGTACATGCAATTGACTTACATAAAGTCCAAAGGTCTCATTTTCAACATTTTTGTCCATACCAAAACCTTACTTTCTGGACTTCGTTGCTTGGTATGCGTCTATATACTCCCAGCCTGAGCATGCTATAATGGACTCAAACAAGTCTAGGATCCTTTGTCACATCAATTCATTGATTATTGGGTATGTGTTAGAAGTATCCCAATCATTTACCCATAACCTCGAAGATATTTGTCAAGGAAAGTGTAGTTGAACAGTTTAGACATGTTGCAACTGAAGAGAAACAAAATTTTTTATCTACAAGTATTAAACCCAAGATTTCCATTGGAAATGAGCAATTTCCCCATGAGATTGTTGGAGACATTTACCACCATACACACTCATTTTGGTCAATTTGTCTTAGTTAAACCACTATCCTAAGTTTTATTCACTTAATTGACATCAAGAGAGCACTAGATGACATCAGTAAGATCACACTCATGCCTACCTTCAGTCAAGGAGGCTAACTGAGCCTTCTCCTACATTCAGGGAGTCTAACTGGAGCACTCCGGGGGTGATCTGAGTGTCATTAATTCCCCATATTGCTAACTGATGGTTACAATCAGTTAAACATAGTAGTGAAGGCATCTTCCTTCATTAAATTGATTATTTAATGAACTGGAGTCAACAGGGGCACCTCCAACCACTTTTGATGGTCAGTTACACTTTAGTAAACCTCATCAGGATTCATTGGAGTCATTGATGTGCTATCGCTTGTTGGTTAGCTTGCAATGACATGTGTCTGAGCTACTTTCAGTTAGACTCAGTCATTTATTGCACTCTGACTTCAGTTAGGGCTCAGTTGAGTCAATTAGGGTTTTGATCAGTGGTTAACTTGAGTGTTGACTATGGTTTACATTCAGTTAAGCTAGACTCACTCATTCAATTCGAATGACATCCTCAGGAATTTGAATTGCTTTGTCATTCATGCTTGCAACATGATTATTGTATTGCATTATTCATTCTTTATGTGAATATACAGAGTGACTACTCATTTTGTAGCACTATTACACCATTTTCATGCCTTATTGTTATTAATCTCTTATGAGACTATGTTTCAGTCCCTAGATTACTGTGACAGATTAATATGGTATCAGATCTCACAGCGGGAAAAAGCTTAGATCTCTCAAAAACAAGGTTTTTGACAGATCTTGCTTGAAAATTGAGTAATAGCTCAAAAATCCAGCATTGCACCAGAAGCTAAGGCTTACCACTTAATACCCCAAGTAAAAAACTTGTTGATCAAGCTTGATTGATTGACTATGCTGGGTGTGATGAAAGCCTAAAATGTGCAGGCTGTATGACCTTACATTGCCCTTTTTGTTGTGATTTTCAGGTTTTTAATAGGTGAAAGCATTCGCTCCAGCAGATTCAGATGGCTTCTTCCATACATATTTTGACTCCATTCAATTTCCACTCATGGAAAGGAGATATGGAGATCCAGCTACATGCCAGAGGACTCTATAGGGTCACTATAGACACTGAAGAAGAGCCTACTTCTGTGACAGACAAATCTAGATTCTTGAACAAGAAGGATGAAGCATTCGGATTCTTGTGCTTCTCTATTTCCCAGGATCTTCTTTTCCATATTTCGGGATTGAAGACTCCAAAGGAAATTTGGGACAAATTGGAAACCCTGTATGAAAAGTAGGATGATTTGAGATTTTACTAGCTTGAAAATGAATTGATGTCCCTCCACCCTTCCCATTTCGAGACCTTGAATGACTTTTTCACAAAGTTCAAGCACATTGTAATACTGTTGAAGCAATGCAAAGTGGAGAAGGAGGATGATCAGCTCATCCTCGCCATACTCTCCAAACTTGGAGCTGATTATTCAGTTTTTGTCTCTACATTCCATGTGGGAATCTCACAACCCAAGATGCCTACACTCAAGGCCTTCATTGAGTCCCTAACAAATGAACATGATAACCTTGTCTAGATGGGGATCATTAGATTCTCCCGTGATCAAGCCCTCCATGTCTTAAGGCCCAAAGATATAAAGGGTAAAGGAAAGCAGTAGAAGAACCCAAAAACTAAATTCAAAGCTCCTAAGACTAAAGTTGAAAACCAACAGCATGATGAGTCTTCCGGCTCAAAGAAGAACAAAGGAAAAGGGCATCATGGAAAGAAAAAAAGTCAAGTGTTCATACTGCGGGAAGGGCTTCCACCTTGAACATGCCTGCATGAAGAAGAATCTTGATGTGTTGGTGACAGTATTCGGAAGCCCCCAGTGTTGTGATTCCATGTATCTCTAGTACTTGATGCCATATATTGTACCACAGAGATTTTGACTCTTGGTCATTGAGTCCCTCCAGTTATGTACACTTCCAGATCTAGCATAGCAACAGTTGTGATGACATTTCATTCCATGAGAATGCCATTGTTTCTATGTATCAGTTCTTCAGATCAACATTGTCTTCATCCTCCCATTGAGGCCACCATTATGCATCACCATTTGTATAAGTATTAATAAGATCCCATGTTTTGAGCCTTGATCCGATTATTTATTCTTTTGACATAGTTATGAGCATGGGTATGCCCGCCTCATCCATATACATGTCACACATTATATGTATCTCATCAATTTTTGAGAACCCATAATAAAACGAGGAAGCTCCACTTCTTTGTGGGTCTCTCCAGTCTCTCATGTTGATGTATTTGTAACTTCAAAATGTATTCACTTGTACAATTCATATATTGTATTTCATTGGTCCCCGATGTTCCTATTGGGAGAATCATTAATGTAATCAAGTCATGTAAAGTCATAGAGGTTAACCCTCCTTGTTGATTGGGGGGGAAAGTCCCCATAGTTGTGGGGCACTAGGGTTATTAGACTCTCCTAGAGAATTTGGCCCTGGTAATTAATTTTCAAGTCGAAAACTAGTAAAAATTGAGAGTGAGTCTCTTTATTTGTAACACACACTCACTCAACTGTAGCGCATGAGTGAGAGAGGAGGATCTTGCACAAGTGAGAGAGAGAACAAATGTCGGAGATCATCTTTGTGTTTTTGGGTTTTACTTTTGCTATTGGTGCTCATTCTATCTCAGAGGAAGTTGCAGGGTTTCCTCCTTTATGGTTTCCTCGAGGAAAACTCTTTGTGTCTCTTGTCTCTTGTCATTATTGTTGTGCATGTTATTCTCTTAGATAAGATCCTAGATCATATTGATTAAATGATAAAAATCTAATGTGGTATCAGAGCTAACTTGATAAGAAGAAACTGTACAGCTGTAGAAGCTAGGGCTTCTTAATTTTTGGGTCTCTCTCCAAAATCCATCCGCGAAAGGATTCTAAGCTAACTCTCCATTGAAGGGCACATCTTTCTGTCGAAGCAGAATTTCATTCCGAGCATTTTTAGTCACTACTCCGGGAAATTAGGGCTTTTCAAAAAAGAGGAATTTTTGAGTGGGCCCAACATAGGATTGATCTCCTCCTCAAAATCTAAATTTAGAGACCAAGATAGAAATTTTTGGTTGGGTAAAAATCCGGGAAAGTCAAACCCTAATTTGACCCCGGACCAAAAAACCCTAAAATACTAAAACTAGTAGTTTTATTACATTTATTATATCTCGAGATTGGAGAAGGAACAGAAGATGAAATTTTTACAGGCTGAATAAAAATTCATGATGAACATTGTGTGAAAATTTCATCCTCATATTTTATATATTCTCTGAGATATGATTCCTCCAAATCAGGGTTCCAGCCTCTCCCAGGATTCATCCATAAAAAGGACACCTAGGGAAACTTGTTATATCTCGAGCTACGAAGGTCCAAATGAAATTTATCAAGATGTTCTAGATAGGGCATGGACTTTAAATTTTGTGGTAATTGTTTTAAATTTTGAAGGTGAAACAGTGACACGTGGAAGTTTGTACAATTTCACTATGCTGAACAGTCTTGAAATAAGTCACCTTGGGAAAACTCTCATAATTACCAATTGGTGAAACCAATTCTACTCAAACTTGTGGTGTTGGAAATTTAGTGAAAAGTTTCAGACATAGAGGAGCCATAATTTCAGATATATTGCAGAAACAATATCAAGAAATTCTGTAGAAGAAATTGAAGAAAACTAGGGCATTAGATATTTTGCAGTTCTGATCACAGTTTTGGGAAAACAAGTATGTTGCTCAGATCTCCTTTAGGAGGCACATATTTCTATTCAATAAGATCAGAAATATTCCAAGTTTTGAAAATTAGGGTTTCTCTGACAAACCCTAGATCAACCGGATCAGGAGTCAATATGGACACCTCAAATCGGTAAGATCTAATCTTTTGCTATTTACATTTGAGGTTCTCATTTCAAAATGACCTATCACAACACCTTGATGACAAGCTTGGTGAAGCTGAAAAATTCCGAGCATGGAATTATAGAATTTGACTGGTTCTTCAAGGAAAATAATTTGACACCTACATAAGTGGAGAGGTTCTAGTTCCAGAGGGAGATGAGGCTAAATCCTTACACAAGAAGAGCTTGGTCAAGGCCAAGAGGATCATTGCTGATTCATTTAAGGATCACCTTATACCACAAGTGTATTCCCTAAAGACACCTAAAGAGATGTTTGATTCCTTGACCAAGCTATTTGAAGGGAAGAACATAAATTGGAAGATGACTTTGAGAAACTAGTTGAAGAATGCAAAGATCAAGAATGCAGAGACCATACAGTCATACTTTACAAGGGTGTCTCAAATCAAAGAACAACTTCAAGCAGTGGATGAAGAAGTAGAGAATGCATAAATTATGATAACCACCTTGAATGGCCTCCTAGGATCATGGGATTCATTCATTCGACGAGTATGTGCTAGAAGGAAGTGATTACCTTCATCAAACTTTGGGAAGAGTGCACATAAGATGAAGCTCGACTCATAATAAGAGAAAAGAAGATGGGAGAAACTGAAGATCTAGCTCTCACAATTCAAAGAAGATCCCTCAAGCGATCAGGAATATGAAGGATTCAATTCTTAAAGAACCTCTTATCCATCTTAGCATTTGGATAAGAAATGGTGTTGTTATGAATGAAGAAGATGATGAAGCTGAAAGAAGGAGTCTACCCACGAAATGGATAAAGATAAGTATTCAATTTTCATTTCATGATATTGTTTTGTTATGCACTTGTTTATATTCAGTTGATATGTTATGCATGATAGAATGTTTGCATTAATGACAGTATACTACTAAATATGCATGTAATGGGTAAGTAGCTCAAGGTGCTATACAAATCTCCATTTATACTTATCTAGAATGAAACCTCTTTGCTGACATATTGGATTAGTGCACAATCTCAATGATGTCATGGTAGAGATGGAAGGCATCTAGAAATTTTCCATGAGATGTGGACGAATGTTGTATTGGCTAAAATAGTTGCATGATTATATCTTTGTGCATAATAATTTGCCATTATGAATATGCCTTATGAAATGTTTCTAACCATACAACTAATGCATTTGAATTGTAGGAAAGATCGTGTACAATCGCCTACAAGAAAAGAAGGATGAGACTTGTTCTGAAGAACAAGTGACGAGAGTTCAAGAAATAATCCAAAATGAAGAATAGTATGATGAGACTTCAAGAGGCCTCAGACACACTCTAGTTATGTGACATTGTTGAGCGACATCATTGATGCAAAGCCTTCCATCTATGAAGAAGTAGCCAAGAAGAAAGGGAAGGAGAGTACCAATTCAAGAAGAATGATGTCTAGGATGTGGTATTGAGACCTGAAGGGAAGTCCGTAGTGTCTTGCAAGATCTAAAATGCAGTAGATGAAAACATTGTGGGATACAAGGAAATATTCATAGCACAAGGCTTCTCACAGGAAGAAGGTATAAACTATGAAGAGACATTTGCAACCACTGAAATTCAAGACACATGATAGTCAGACCCATGTGTGCAAATTAAATAAGGCCTTGTACGAGATTAGAAAGCACCCATGGGATAACACATACATGAGGAGCTTGAATGTCACCTAGAGTGATGAAGATCTTAACCTTTGCTACAAGGTTGAAGATGAAATCCTATAGAGGATGACAAGCTCGCAGATGGGTGCGAGAAGAAATTTTAAAAAGGTTCAAGATAGAGGATTTTGGTATCGAGTGACCCTAGATGGATACTGTAACACCCTGTTTTTGACCCCATTGCATTAGATGTATATGATGTATATATTATAAATAATTATGATGAGGAGCTAAAGGCCAAGGCCCCACCATTAATTGGTTATGCTATGTTTCGGATTTAAATTGTCACCAATGGTATATCGGGGCATGCAGCATACATATTGCATTTTGTCATCATGTAAATATGCATCTTTAATTAAATAACCCGACCAGCTACATTCGCGGAAACTAAATTGAGAAGGGGCATGATTTTCACAAGGATAAGGGTGGGGAAATTGCCAAACCTTGAGCCATGAGGGAAAAACCCATGTGTCACCACCTTGTCTTACCCAACCACCTCCATTAAGAATTGTTGCTGGTAGTTGGGGAAGTTATGGTTGAGAGTGGAGTGTGGCAGGACTATCAGTCCTTGCCCACACGCACACTCCACCCATGGTTGAATTCACAATGGCAAAAGAAACCACTGCCATCACCCCCGTGGATATGCTACTCTCTCCACGACGGTGCTGAAACTCTCACACACTTCCCACTCGTGACTCACGATTTTCTATTCATCCTCACGCAGGGACCATTGTCTATTCATTATTCTCACACACAGGAATTTTTCCTGGTTTTGACTCACACAACGAGCTGGGAGCCGTGCTCTTTCATCCACGATTTCCACGATCTCCTTACAGACTGGTATGTCCGTGTAATTTACTATCATTTTAATGTTGAGATTGAAGTTGTTGTTCTTCCTGTGAGTTATGGTCGTCGATGTTCTCCTCAATATTTGTTATGATTGTTGTGGTCTTCCTTATATTTTGGGGACGGGAGTCTGTTCATTTCATGCATAGAACGGGAGATTGTATTTATTCTCCAGCGTGGTATGGGTAAGTCTCCCTAGTGGCTTCATTTCCCAAGGACGGGCTGTTGTTTCCCCATGTTGTGAGCTGTGCTCACTGATACATTTTGGGACGGTTGTTTTCCCCATGCCGTGAGCCATGTTTGCTGTTACGCTTCGAGGCTGCTGCAGATTGTTTGGATTCGTCTTCCCTGTTTAAGCTGTAATAGCTGATTAATTGCATGTGTGCAATGGTTGGTCTTCGGACTGTGTTGGGAGAAAGGATGGGGGCTTGGTTTTCTTGATAAACCTGGTGGCTGGAAACCACACAGACAGAGCTAGAGGGATGGATTTCTTCTCCACAACCCCTGAATAGCACTGGAAGGGAATGCAGGGCATGAGGGACTGTGTAGCAGAGAAGGGACTGATTCCTTGTGTTGGGTGTGTGTGGGTGTCTTAGAAGTCATGCTAGTTCTAGTGTAGGTGTTCCTGGCTCTGTAATGAGCTCACCAGCTTAGCATTTAGCCTTTCCTAACTCCTTGATGGCCTGATAAACCTGACCATGTTGGCTTGGTTGTCTTGTTGATGGATTGATAAACCCAACTGTGTTGGCTTGGCTATGTTTTGTGTGTATCCCTGGCTATGTGTAAGCCTACTTGTTCCTTATTCCTTGGAGAGTCATGCCCAGCTCGAGGGTGGCAGCGTTGTTGAGAGATTAAGGAGCACGTTGGCCTATGGTTGGGTGGAACGTTGCAATGACGTAGCTGGTTGCGGACGAGTTCTTCATAAGATAAGTAACCTTGTCTATTTTACTTCCGCAATCATATTTTCTATTAATGAATGTGATGAACATGTAGAATGCTTGTAGGAACATATGTTTGCTTCTGCTGTGGATGATAAATAATTGCATCTGTGTATGTTGTACTTCAATGCATTCTATTTCAGCAATTTTATGAATTCACATGCTCATGGGGCTGGTAGCCTGGGTGGTTAACGCCATGGTAGCATCCTCTTCATCGATTGGAGGGTCGAGGACGTTATAGATACATAGAATATTAGTAGTAGAGGAAGCTACTTGTCACTCTAGTACAGAATTTTTCAATACATAGAGTACGAAAGGAAGAGGGAAAATGATGCTCCACTTCAGAGGGAGTGATTGCGAAATATCTTGAGGTTTGATAAGGTACGACATGATGGATAGCTTACTGATGGCTCTAGGATTTACTGATAGTAAAGAAAATTCCAACCTTTGCTTCAAGGTTGAAGGAGGAAGACCAATGATTCTCTTGTTATATGTTGATGACCTGTTCCTGACAGGAAAATAGGAACTCATTAGATATGCGAGAAGGATACTTGCTGTCAAGTTCGAGATAAAGTACTTGGGTATGATGCACTACTTTATAGGCATGGAGGTGTGGCAGAATGTGAATAGAATATCCCTGGGACAAGGGAAGTATGTAGTAGAGATCCTAAAGAGGTTTGGGATGATGGATAGCAAGACCATGACCACACCTAAGGCATCAAACTTGAAGTTATTGAGTGATGCTTCATCATATTCGGTTGATGCCATGATGTATTGTCAGATGATTGGGTCATTGATGTACCTGACGAATACGATACCAGATATTTGATTTACTGTGAACACATTGAGCCAGTTCCTAACTGATTGTTGCAAAGCATGTTCTGAGGCACTTGAAGGGTACAATTGATTATGGGCTCAATTATGAAGCGAATCGGAAGATTAACCTGGAGGTTTATGTGGATTCCGATTGGGCAGTGCCATTGAGAGGAAGAGCGCTTCAGGGTGCTGCTTCAGAATGGGATCAGGTGTGATCTCTTGTTTTAGAAGGAAAGAGTCCTACATGGCGTTGAGTAAAGCTGAGGCAAAATATGTTTCTACTTGCTTGGGTACTTGGGAGAGAGGAGCAGTGAAGCTCTAGTTTGTGATACAGATTGAGATATATCGAAAGAGGGAGTTCTAGCATAGTCGGTGAGATAGTTTGTCTGAGCATAAAATCCTGGTGAAGCTCATAGGTTTCTCAAACATAAATGGTCTTGTAGGTTGTCCTCAGATGTAAGCACTCCTGGTGAAGCTCACAGGTTATCCTTGGATGTAATAAACCCTGATGTGATTCTATGCTAGAAATGGCTAGTGTGAAGTTTGAGTACTTCAGGGAGAATCTTGGTGTTCTCCAGATCAAGTTTCCCTCCAAGGGGAAGTGATGAGTCCATGATCCCTTCTGACATGGTGGAAGGATGTGTTCATCCCATGGACATATGTAAGCGCAGAGCCCTTCTAACATGGTGGTAGGATGTGTTCCTCCCATGGTCATATGTGAGTGCTGAGCCTTTCTGACATGGATGTGGGATGTGTTCCCCCCATGGTCAGATGTGAGTTCTAGGCCTTTCTGACATGGATGTGGGATGTGTTCCCCCCATGGTCAGATATAAGTGTTGGGTGGTCCTTTTTGACATGGTGGCAAGTTGGGCCTTTCATGGTTGGATATAAGCATTGAAGAAGATGAATACCTACATGGAGGCTAGGCCTACAACCAACATGAAAAAGGGACGGCTCTATAGAACTTCCTGTGATGAGTATAATTGAGAAATAACATCATTTTCTTGAGACAGCTAGAGTAGTGATGATGATGATGATCAGTGATGATCCAGCTTTGATGGTGATCTAGTGATGATCCAGCTTTGATGATGATCTAGTGATGATCCAACTTTGATGATGATCTAGATTTGATGATGATCCAGTGATGATCCAACTTTGATGATGATCCAGTGATGATCCAGCCTTGATGATGATCCAGTGACGAATACTTATGCTAATGAATTGTTTCAAGAGAATACCTTCCTAGTTAAGAGGGAGTTTTGATGTATTTGTAACTTTGGAATGTATTCGCTTGTATATTTCATATATTGTATTTCATTGGTCCCCGATATTCCTATCGGGAGAATCATTAATGTAATCCAGTCATGTAAAGTCATAGAGTTTAACCCTCCTTGTTGATCAAGGGAAAAGTCCCCACAGTTGTGGGGCACTAGGGTTATTAGACTCTCCTAGAGAAGTTGGCCCTGGTAAGTAATTTTCAAGTCAAAAACTAGTATAAATAGAGAGTGAGTCTCTCTATTTGTAACACACACTCACTCAACTGTAGTGCATGAGTGAGAGAGGAGGAGCATGCATAAGTGAGAGGGAGAATAGTTGTCGGAGATCATCTTTGTGTTTTTGGGTTTTACTTTTTCCATTGGTGCTCATTCTATCTCTGAAGAAGTTGTGGGGTTTTCTCCTTTATGGTTTCCTCGAGGAAAACTCTTTGTGTCTCTCATCTCTTGTGATTATTGTTGTGCATGTATTCTCTCAGATAATATCCTAGATCATATTGATTAAATGATAAAATTCCAACATCTCCACTATTGTCACCATTATTCCCATGATCCTATGATGTCCATCAACCATACGATAAGCCCATGCCCTCACACATCAGGCCCGACAATCTGTTAACACTAAAAAGTGTTCACCTAGATCTACATGGTCTAAACCATATACGGACATCATATTCCCACCATATTTCCCTTACCTTTTACCTTCACAATTGTATTTCCACAAAAAATGGTCGAAAACAACATTATTCCTTCCCACAAATGAAGGGATAATCGACATATATTATGGTTTACCTTCACTCTCTCCCAAAAAGGGTTAAAACCCTAAAATAGGAAAGGTAAAAAACCACAGACATATACCATGGGAAATAAAATACCATGGGTTAAAAAACCCTATACCATACTATAAATACATTGTGAAGGGATCTCCCAAAACACCTTTTTTACGCTGTGACATTTGTGCTCTCAGGTATTCCACATACTCCCCTACCATCACTCTTGTTTCCATATCATTTCCCATGGTGTACGTTGAGACATTATCTGTACCCATTTTGGATCCATTCCCCATTTGACAACTGTCTATGGAGACATCTAGAGAACCAACCCGTGGAACTGTAGAACCACTTTCAAGGACGGCTATGGTGGCCCTTTTTATAGGACAAGAGGTGTGTTTAACATTTTTGTTTATTTTCATTAGTTTAGCTGATATACATGTTAAAAAATGATAAAAACATTTTCTTTCTGTTATTAGTTTAGCGTTCTTTTCTATTTTCCATTGAACTCTTCCTTACGATCACAACGATCTAAGGTTTGTGCTTCTGTACATAACTGGGGAGAAATCCCCACTACACCTCCAAATCATCCTTCTAGTAGTCAGCAAAATAAACAAAGACAAAAAGAAGATGTTTTAAAGAAATCCGAGAAAACAAAAAATAAATGTCAAAATAAAGTGATAAAACAATCTCCCCCTTTAGTTTGATAGATGAAATTTCAAAAATCAAAATTTCTATCCCTTTTAATGAATTGCTAAAAATAATGAATACAAAGAAAAAAATGCTAAAATGGTCAAAATTGAAGGAGAATACCATCCTGATGCATTGGAACTAAATAATGATGCCCCAACCATTATTCTTGGTCCCAAAATAGAAGATGATAATGAAGAATATTTTCCACCATTCCACGTGAGATTGAATGTCCATGATATGACCCTTCACAATGTTATGCTTGATTTAGGAGCTTCACATAATCTGATGCCAAGAATTGTAGTTGAATGTTTGGGATTGGAAATTACAAGGCCATATAAATTTTTATTTTCCTTTGGCTCAAGAAAGGTTAAATGTTTGGGGTTGATTAAGGATTTGGTGGTTACTATTACCCAGATTCTAGCTAAGAGTGTCACCATGGATGTAGTAGTTGTTGATATTCCCCCAGAATTTTGCATGTTGTTGTCTAGGTCTTGGGATTCAAATTTGAAAGGAACCTTGCAAATGGACAATTCCTATGCAACAAACCCACTTTTTGGAGAACACAGGAAGTTTTACAGAGAAAAGAGGCTGGCCTATGTGGTTAATAGTGAAGATAGACCTGAAAATCATCCCATATATGCAGTAGACACTTCCTTAGAGTCTTCTATTTTCTATAATGATTTCCATTTTGAAGAAAAGTTACCAATGTTAGACAGTAAAAAAGATGTTGAAGATTTTTACAAAAGACAAGAAGCCATTGAACAAAACCAAAAAGATGAAGGAGTATGGATGATGTATTTTGATGGATCAATAAGTAAAGAAGGGGTTGGTGCAGGTGTCTGCATCATTTCCCCAGACAAAGAATTCAAGGTGTATTCTTTTAATTTAACTTTTGAATGTACAAATAATGTAGCTGAATATGAAGCTTTACTTTTAGGATTGAGTGCATTAAAAGATTTGAAAGAAAATAGGATTGATGTATATGGATATTCAGAGTTGGTGACTAATCAAATAAATGACATCTATCAGACCAAGAACCCCAATATGAGAGCATATAGGAATGAATATTGGGATATGCTTGGGAGTTTTCTTAGTGAGCATAAAGTGATGGTGACCCCAGGATATAGAATAAGATAGCAGATTCTTTGGCTTCTATTGCTGGAAATTTCAAAATTCATGTTTATCCGAATAGGAAATATAAAATTGAAGTTGTAAATAGGCCTTCCATTCCTGATAATTCCAAATATCGACAAGCTTTTGAAGATGATTTGAAAATTAAAATATTTTTAGAAATGTTAGATGAATTTGTTAATACAGTTGATGGAGAAAATAAAAATCTGGAAGATGTTGAAGGAGATGAAGAATCTATATTTGGAAATGTGTAACAAAAAAAACTGAAAGGCATGGTTGGTGGAAATGACATTATTCAACTTAAAAACAATTTTATTCCAAAAGGGATCATACCTTTAGAGAAATTGTTTGATAGAAATGATGTAGCAAAAAACTGCAAAGTACAACCCCATGAAGATGAAATTCAAGATCAAAATATTGGAACAGAGGACCAACCTAAAATAGTTCATATTTCAAAAGCATTTCACATAGAGGAAAATGATAAATACATTGAGTTAATGAAAAAATTCTCTGATGTTTTTTAATGGAGTTATGAAGACTTAAAGGAATATGATACATCCATAATACAACATACAAATCCAATAAAACCAGGTGAAAAACCTTTTAGGAAGAAACTTAAGAGGATAAATCCCATGTTACTTCCATTGATTGAAAAAGAAGTCAAAAAACTGTTTAATGCCAAAATTATTGTCACACTCAGGTTTTCAAAGTGAGTAGCAAACTTAGTCCCTGTTAGGAAAAAGAATGGTGAAAAAAGATTGTGTGTTGATTTTAGGAATTTAAATAAAGTTTCTTTGAAAGATAATTATCCTTTGCCAAATTCTATAATGGATGGTTTTTTAGGATACAATCAAATAAATGAAAATGATAAATACATTGAGTTAATGAAAAAAAATTCTGATGTTTTTTTAATGGAGTTATGAAGACTTAAAGGAATATGATACATCCATAATACAACATACAAATCCAATAAAACTAGGTGAAAAACCTTTTAGGAAGAAACTTAAGAGGATAAATCCCATGTTATTTCCATTGATTGAAAAAGAAGTCAAAAAACTATTTAATGCCAAAATTATTGTCACACTCAGGTTTTCAAAGTGAGTAGCAAACTTAGTTCCTATTAGGAAAAATAATGGTGAAAAAAGATTGTGTGTTGATTTTAGGAATTTAAACAAAGTTTATTTGAAAGATAATTATCCTTTGCCAAATTCTATAATGGATGGTTTTTTAGGATACAATCAAATAAAGGTTCGCCCAAAAGATAGGGAGAAAACATAGTTTACAACACCCTAGGGAACTTTTATGTATGCTAAGATACGATTTGGATTGATGAATGCAGGGGGAACATTTCAAAGGGAAATGAATATTGCATTTGCTGAAGAAAAGGACAAGTTTGTAGTAGTATATATTGATGATATCACATTTTTCTTGAAGTCTGACATAGATCATATAAAAAATATGAAAAAAGTATTCTTGAAATGTAGAAGGTTTGGTATCTCTTCGAATCCCAAAAAATCAAAATTTTCCATGCAGAAATGAAAGTTGTTGGGCCACATCTTATCAAAAGATGGGATTAACATTGATCCTCAAAGGGTGAAGGATATTATGAAAGTGGAAATACCAAGGAACAAAAAGGAGATTCAATCTTTCATCGGGGAGGTAAATTTTTTGAGAAGGTTTATTCCAAGTTTTGCAGAAATCTTGAGAAATGTAACTGATATGTTGAGAAAAAATAGTGATATTAAATGGACCTTAGAGGATAAGAAACATTTCAATGATATCAATAAAGAATTGACTGAGCCACCCATTTTTATTAGCCCATATTTCTCAAAGGATTTCATTATCTTCTCCCTTGCTTCAGAACATACCATAGATGGGGTGTTGTTACGGAAAAATCAGCAGAATGTTGAACAACCTATTGCATGCTTTTGTAAAATTTTGAGAGAGGTAGAATTGAAGTATAATATTATGAAAAAACAAGCTTATGCATTAATAAAAATCACTGAAGTATTTTAGAATCTACATTTTTCATTCTCATATTCTTTCTTATGTGCCAAACAATGTTATAAAGAATATCCTCAGTCAACCACATCCTTAAGGGAAGAGAGCTAAATGGATTGTAGTACTGTTGGAGTATGATTTGGAGATTAAGCCCACTAAATTGGTAAAAGGCCAAGGCTTGACCAAATTAATGACTGAAGAAAATTGTGAATCTCTGAAGATAAATTTTATTCTTGATATTTCAAGTGGGACAAGCTTAGAGTTGCATGTGATTAATTCTTTTTCTCTATCTCCTTGGTACAGTGACATTGTTTATGTTTTACAAAATTTGCAAGAACCTCCATAATCAAGAAAGAATAGAACCATATTTGGGAAACTTAAAGCAATAAAAATTTTCATTTTGAATCAGCATTTCAAATTGAAGGATCCAAGAGGCATTCTACTAAATTGTTTTCTTGAAAATGAATCCTAGCAAATCGTGAAATAATTTCATCAGGGAGTGTGTGGAGGCCACCATTCATGGAATGTGACAACTAATAAGATCCTAAGAGTAGGTTTTTATTGGCCTACATTTTTTTTTCTGATGTGTACAAAGACGTTACAACCTTCATGAGTGTCATATTTTTTTATGGAAAAAGGAAACTTATGCCCTTACCTTTGAATCCAATCTCAATGGAAGTACCATTCCAACATTGGGAGTTATACATTATTGGGTTTCATAGGAGGACAGTAAAATATAACACATGGGCCTTCAATTCCAAGAAATTAATAAGGTTTTGTCACAAGTTCCATATAAACCTAAATCATTCAAAATCATATTACCCTAGGGGAAATGGGCTGGCTAAGTACTCAAATAATATATTTCTGAGAATAAAAAATAAATTAATGGAGGAAGAAAAGAGAGCATGATATACAAAGTTTACATATTCTTTGTGGGAAGACATAATAAGTACCAAGAGGGTTATTGGCATGTCACCATTCCAGTTGGTGTATGGAGTAGAGGTCATTTTTCCAGTTTCTTTGGGTCTGTCAGTTATGAAGTTATTGCAGGAAAATAATGAAGAACCCAAACATATGAAAAGAAGGATTAATCAATCAATAGATATCCATAAAAAGAGAGAGAAAGCATATGACAGAGTACAGGTGCATCAAGAGAAGATGAATAAAACTTTTGACAAGAAGGTGAAATAAGGGAATTCCAGATAAATGAATTAGTTTTGAAGTGGGATGCTAGGAAGGAAGATAAAAATGGAAATTTTGATCACTTATGGAAGGGTCCTTATATCATTGTTGCATATAGGGGAGACAATAGTTTTATTTTGAAAAATCAAAATGGAGTTGACATCAAAGGAGGTCCTGTGAATGAGAGGTTCCTCAAGCACTATCTATTTTGAACACATAAGCAATTTGTGTATATATATATATATATATATATATATATATATATATATATTGTTTAAATTTGAGTATGAATGATAGGTTTAAATATTTGAAGCCCGAGCTTGAAGGCCCTAATATCTAGAGGTTTGCCATTTTTAATTTTATGTACAGAAAAAGAAAAAGGAAAATAAGTTGTAGTTTTGTTTTTAAAAATTCACGGCTTGTACATAGTATAAAATGGTATTGGAACTGATCTGTGGGTTCTTTGCTACATCATAGGGAGGATAAAATTCCCAGTTGTAGCTAGTTGTTAGCACAACTTTGGTTTAAAAGAGTTGAGAATGACTTAAAGTAAGGAAGAAAGAATTGAGAATTTGAATTATGTTGATGTGACCACAAAATTAATTGGTTGGGTGCCTTAGGGAAGGCCAAAATATCCAAATTTCCGAAAGAAACATATTCTAGAGGTGAAAAGTGACTAAAATGAATATGTGAAGTGCCTATAGTATCTTATGACGGAATTTGTGGTGCAGATTGTTGTTGTAATTGTAACTTTGGAATATATTATGATGTATATTAATATTGTAAATTGTTGTACCCCCATCGAGGATGTGTGTTCCTCATTTTGGGTTTTCATCATTGTGTATGGTCATTGGGGTAAACCCTCTTTTGTAAGTCAGGGAAATAGTCCCTAGGTTAAAAAAAGTAAAATATATTTGTGAGTATTCTTAGGTATATTGGCCCCACAAGTAACCTGGTTGACCGAGTGGTTTAGTTAAAAACTCAACGGAATAATTTAAATAGGGAGGCACCCTCCTCATTTGTCACACACTTCACTTGATCTCTCATGTGTGCCTTAGGAGAGAGAGGAAGAGAAGGGACAAAGAGTTTCTACAGAAATATTGTTCTTGTTTTATTCTATCTTATCATCTTATCTTTGTGACATAACTATTATGGGGAAGTTTGCAGGGTTTTCTCCCTTATGGTTTCCTTGATGAAAATCTCTGTGTCTTGTGTATCTTTAATGTATTGTTGTGCTTGTTATTTTTTCAGATAAATATCCTAAGTAAAATAAATTAGAAAAACTAACATGGTATCAGATCCACTCTGAAAGAAGGAATTGTGCAGCAAAAATACAGCTACAATGGAAGCTACTCAAAATTAGAGTTGCATGCTTGAAAAACCCTAGAAGACTAAATCTAGTCATCTTGGAACTTTTTCTATAACTCGTGATTGAAGAATTCTCAAGAGCCAAAAATTTTCCATCATGAATATGAAATATTGTTGTACTTTGTGTGAAAGTTATAGTGTCATAATCACTATACTTTAGGATATATGATTCCTCCAAATCAGGGTTCCAGCCTCCTCCATAACACAGTCATAAACATGTGACCTAGGGATAATTTCTATATCTCACGGTAGGAAGGTCCAAATGAAATTTCACAAGATGTTTCAGGTAGGGAACAAAATTTAGTTTCTGTGATCCTATTTTGAGACCCTGAATGTGAAACAGACACACATGGAAGTTCATAGAATTTTACTATGCTAGACAGTCCTCAAAACAACCTGTCACGTCCCCATGCCTCCGATCGGCAAAGAGGACGCGACTACTAGCTCTATCAGACCGGCCTAAGAGCCCATGACCATGCACAGGCATAAAAATACAATACTGAAATGCTAAAGCAGAATGCTGAGAAGAATGCATGACAGTATAATCATGCACAAATTCAATTGTTCATCATACACAGCCTAATTAATTCATCTTGCACAGCGGAAAAAAACATGCATTCACACATTCATTATTTCAACATGTTCATTCCATTTAATTAACAGTAAATATGGAATTGCAGAGGTAAAATACACAAGATCACTTATCTTATGAACGCTTTGCTCTGCAACCAGCTACGTCGCTGCAACGTTCCACCCAACCATAGGCCAGCGTGCTCCTTAATCTCTTGGCAATGCTGCCACCCCCGAGCTGGGAATGATTCTCCAAGGAATAAGGGAACTAGCAGGCTTACACATAGCCAAGGATGTCCAAAACACACAGCCAAGCCCACTCAGTTGGGTTTATTAGGCCATTAAGGAGCTGGAGAAGGCAAATTGCTAAGCTGGTGAGCTCATTACAGAGCCAAGAACACCTACACCAAAACTAGCCTGACCTCTAAGACACCCATCCACACCCAACACAAGGAATCAGTCCCTTCTCTGCTACATAGTCCCTCGGGCCCTGCATTCCCTTCCAGTGCTATTCAGGGGTGATGGAGAAGAAGGCCGGCCCTCTAGTTTTGTCTGTGTGGTTTATAGCACCAGGTTTGTCAAGCAACCAAGCCAAAATCCTTACTCCTCACACAGTCCAAAGACCAACCATTGCACTCAGGCAGTCAATTTAACTAACACAGCTTGAACAGTAAAAACGAATTACACAGCCCCATACGTAACAGCAAAAATGGCTCACAACATGGGGGAAAACACACAATCCTGTAGCTTATCAGTGAGCACAACTCACAGCAGGGAAAAACATCCCAAATAGCCAGTGTGTGAGACCAATAGTCACTGAGAATGTCAAAAACGTGAATGGCTCTTCCCAGCCATGGTAAAAACACATGAAATCACAAAAACGTGAAGGGAAAAAATGCACCAGCAGCTCCAAAAAACGTGAAGAAGACAACCCAGTCCCTGGCACTACAAAAACGACCTCCCATCCATGGGAAAAATGAAGCTAACAGCCAAAACGTGAAATCCAAACACACAGGAAAAACTTCAGCTGCTCCCCAAAAGCCCCAACGTGAAGAAGAATGGTCTGCCAAATGGAAAACGTGGATGTATGGCAGAATGGCCTACGTTTTTGGGCATTTTCCTTGCCAAGGAAGTCAGAACACGTTTTTCAAAAATGGGTCTCTACCCAATTCGAATTTGGTTGCCCATACTCTTCCCATTCCATGCAATAACTAACTCAACCACATTCTGGCAGAAATAAATGATTGGAGAAAAAAGACAAGAAAGGTAGTTGACAATTTGATGGGTTTTCTCATAGACATTTGGATTTTCCCCATTGGCCCATAGGTTAAATATTTCACTCTCCCCTTATCCTTAGAAAATCATGCCCCATTCGATTTGGTTGCCGCAGCCGTAGCTGGTTGTGTCCATTAATTAATTATGATGCCTATTTACATAATGGCCAACATAATATGTGCCGCATGCCCCGATATTCAATCGGTGACAATTAAATCCAAAACATAGCATTACCGATCAATGGCGGGGCCTTGGCCTTTAGCTCCACACCATGATCATTTACAATATATACATCATATACATCTAATGTAACGGGGTCAAGACCGGGACGTGACATTCCCCTCCCCCTTCAATAGCTCTGTCCTTAGTGCTTTACAAAATTGAACAAAAAGCTACATTGGCATCGCCTCAGTGTTCCACAGAATTGAAAAAAAATGGATGTGCCAATCGCATGGCATCCTCTAGCTCCCATGTAGCCTCTTCAGGTCCGAAGTGCTCCCATTGCACCTTTACCTGACCTATGGCTCGGTTCTGGAGCATTGTGACCTTCTTGTCGAGGATGCGCATTGGCTCGATTCAGAACTCTCCCTCGGGTTCCACCTGAATCACATCCCAATTTATCACATGGTTAGGATCATGTACATATCTCTTAAGCAAAGAAACATGAAAAACATTATGAGCTCTAGTGCTAGCAGGCAATGCAAGTCTATATGCAACTGGCCCTATTCTTTCTAGCACTTCGAACAGCCCACAATATCTCGGTGACAACTTGGCACAGCTCCCAAGCTTCAAAGAACTCTTCCTTGCCCTCACTCTGAGGTAAACATGATCCCCAACACTAAACTCCCTGTTCATCCTATGCTTATCCACATAGCTCTTATGTATGTCCTGTGCGGCTTTCAGCTTCTGCCTGATCTTTACAACCTCTTGCTCCATTTCCTTGAGCAATTCTGGTCCAAGCATAATCCTGTTCACTGGATTATCCCAAGTCATTGGTGTTCTACACCTTCTTCCATACAAAGCTTCATACGGACTCATCCCCAAGGATGCTTGATGTCCATTATTATAAGCAAATTTTACCAAGTGTAAGTAATCTTCCCACTTGGTTGGTTTGTCCATCACATACATGCGAAGCATATCTTCAAGCACCTGATTAACTCTCTCGGTCTGCCCATCTGTCTGAGGATGGTATGCAGTGCTGAAGTTTAGTTTTGTACCCAAATCTGCAAACAACCCCTTCCAAAAATTGGAAGTAAACTTGACATCTCGGTCAGAGACTATTGCCTTAGGCAATCCATGCAATTTGAAAATCTCCTTCATGAAGATCTTTGCAATGTCACCAGCCTCATACGTAGACTTAACCAGTATAAAATGTGCTTCCTTTGTCAACTTGTCTACCACAACCATGATGGAATCATGTTGTCTCCAAGTCATCGGCAATCCTGTAATAAAATCCATGGAAATAACTTCCCATTTCCATTCCGGAACTGGCAAAGGCTGGAACAAACCTGCTGGGTGTTGATGCTCAACCTTTACCTGCTGGCATTTCATACATCTTGAAATGTACTCAGCCATATCCTTTTTCATACCTGGCCAAAAGTATTGCTTTCTAGCTATAGCAATTGTCTTTTGATATCCTGGGTGTCCAGAATACGGAGCTTGATGGATTTCATCCATGACAACTCTCCTCAAACCTGCTACATCTGGAATATAAATTCGGCCTTTATAACTGAGAATCCCATCTCCTTCCAATTTATATCCCTCGTACCTCTTCTCAAGACTTTGCTGCTACAATTTTTCTTTTACCTGCTCATACAATTCATCCCCAGCAACATGATTAACAATCTGTTGCCTCAAATCTGATTGGCAAATAGTAAGAGATGCCACATGCATTTCTTGCATCTTCCTGCTGAGCGCATCAGCTACCTTATTCTCTTTTCCTTTTATGTGTTTGATCTCAAAATCAAACTCACATAAAAATTCCAGCCATCTTGCTTGCCTAGCATTCAACGTAGGCTGATCAAATAGATACTTTAGTCCACAGTGATCCGTTCTGAGCTCAAATATCCTACCCATCAAGTAATGTCTCCACATCTTGAGAGCATGTACTATGGCTGCGAGCTCTAGATCATGAGTGGCATAGTTCTTTTCATGCTCCTTCAGCTTTCTTGACTCATAACATATCACATGGTTGTCCTGCATAAGGACTCCTCCAAGCCCTTGTCCGCATGCATCGGTACATACCACAAAGTCTTTCTCTGGATCTGCAACCTTCAATACTGGTGCACTAGTGAGAAGACTCTTCAACTGCTGGAAGCTTTCTTCACACCTCAATGTCCATTCAAACTTCATCCCCTTCTTTTGCAACGAAGTGATGACATGTGCAACTCTAGAGAATCCTTCAATGAATCTCCTGTAGTATCCTGCAAGTCCCATGAAAGATCTTACATCTGTCACATTTCTTGGAGTAGGCCAATTCATAATGGCTTCAATCTTTTCAGGGTCCACAGATATACCCTCCTCCGAGATAATGTGACCCAAATACTGAATTCTATCCCTATAGAAGTCACACTTGTTCAGTTTTGCATACAGTTGATGCTCCCTAAGCACTTGCAATGTCCGTCTCAAATGCTCTTCATGTTCTTCCTCATTCTTAGAATAAACAAGAATGTCATCAAGGAAAACAAGAACAAATTTATCCATATACCTGCTGAAGACACTATTCATAAGGCACATAAATGTAGCTGGTGCATTTGTGAGGCCAAATGGTACCACTACAAACTCATAATGCCCATACCTTGTCCTAAAGGTTGTCTTATGAATGTCTTCGTCCTTGATTCTCACCTGATGGTAACCAGACCTCAATTCAATCTTGGAAAATACCTTTGCCCCTCTCATTTGATCAAAGAGGTCATCAATCCTAGGCAAAGGATATTTATTCTTCACAGTAACCTTGTTCAACTGTCTGTAGTCAATACATAACCTGAGTGTACCATCTTTCTTCTTTACAAATAGAACTGGTGCTCCCCAAGGAGATACACTCGGTCGGATATACTTCTTGTCCAACAACTCTTGCAGTTGCATCTTTAGCTCTAGCATCTCCGGTATATTCATCCTGTAGGGTGCCTTGGACACTGGTGCCACTCCTGGCACAAGTTCAATTGTGAAATCAATGTCCCGCTTTGGAGGAAGCCCTGGAATCTCATCAGGAAACACATCCCTGAATTCCTGTAACACTTGATAGTCCTCCAACCTAGGGGTTTCATCTCTTGTTTCCTCCAAAATATGAGCTGCATACAACTGGCAACCCTTCCTACAGAACTTCTTCAACTGCATTGCTGAAACCTGTCATACTGAAATCACCTTTGGAATGCCTTTCACAACTACTAGGTTCCCTTCTTCACTCATGCATTCGAAAGTCTTATTGTAGCAATCAAGTTTCACCCTATGAGCTTCTAACCAATCCATTCCAATGAGGACATCATAGGAACCAAGCGGTAGAACATTTAGATCTACACAAGTGACCAATCCATTCATGACCAATGGACACTTTTCTACCACTTCACTAACCTTTCTCTTAGTTCCAGTGGCTAGCTGAACTAACCAAGACTTCCCATGCTTTACTTTCTTAAAAGCACACATATCCACTACTCCAGGAGTAATGTAACTATGCATAGAACCAGGGTCAATCAAAATAGAAACAGATTGCTCAGCAATCTTACCTGCTACTTCAACCACAGCTGACTGGTGATCTGCTTGACGGTCCTCCAGTGCTGCATAAATCCTAGGAACTGCCCTTGCTACTTGACCCACTGTTTCTGCCTCTTGAACATTATAAGCTGGTCTTGCACTCTCATTCTCGAGTGGACAATTTCTGCGCATGTGGGGTCCTCCACATTTCCAACATTGAAGTGGCCCTCTATTCTGTAGTGGATCTTTAGGCTTTTCTCCGGTCACTCCAACTGGCTTACTCGCAGCTTGGGACAGCTGCTTTTGTTGATTCCTGAAGCTAGAAGGTTTAAAACCTTTCTTTCTCTGGTCAAACTTCTCGTTCTTCTTGTCCTTCCATGCCTTATGGTAATCTGGCTTACCTTTGCTTTGCTCATAGCAATACTTAGCCTTTATTATTGCTTCTTCAAGAGTTCTAGGCTCATAAAACTCAATTCTGTCTCTATAAGATTGAGGTAATCCACTCAGAAAACGTTGGACCTTCACTTTTTCATCTCTGATGTATCGGACATACCTCAACAGCTCCAAAAACTTATTTGCATATTCCTCCATGGTCTGCTGTCCCAATCTCAGCTCATGG
>LPNX011020075.1:765345-782118 GCA_001517045.1 Pseudotsuga menziesii
ATGGGAATATGAACTGGAATCCCCACTGGACTCTTCGGAATCAGATGAACCACTAGAAGTCCTTCTCCTTCTCCTAGTACTGCTCTTACTGCCTTCTGGTCTTGCTGTACCTTGTCCAGAGTCTATCTTCTTATGCAAGTCTGTCAAATTCTGCAACATTACAGCATTCAACTGATGCTGCTCTTCTTGGGCTTTTATTAGGCTTCTCATAGTGGCTGCAACATCTGACGGGTTCTCTTGGAATCTCCTTCCGTTTGACTCAATGTCATCATTCCTATTACGGACATTCTCTCCCATGGCATCTTCTGCTCTCTCATTAGAATCCCGAGCATCATACCCATCATGGGTTCTCATACTGAACCACCACTTACTTATCAAATGCACTACCTGGAATACTGCCCTGGAAGGTGACTATAATTCTGCAAACGTGTTAACGACAACACAATTGTTAGATGCATAGCATTGATATAAATCATAATCATTTACCTTTTCCGGAAATAATCATAAAATTACAAATGTCCAAGCACACAAAATTTCCTTCATCAAAGAACGTCTATCTGAGGGGGACGACGGGGGTCAAGGGGGCTTGCCCCCTTGTGGTTTCCCCCCCTGCAGGGGGGGTCGGGGGCCGCCCCCTCGTTTTTTTTTTTTTTTTTTTGGTAAATTATTGATTTTTGTGCAATATGGCACATTAGATCGCTGCCTCATTTCTCATGTTCAGCCCTGATAATTCCCTGAAAAACAACTGAAAAATCCCTCTGAAATTAGTTGAAATCGGCTCCCAAAACTATCCTGCCTTCCGCAGTATCGGCTCTTGGGAGCATCAGCACACCCGCTGAATCGGCTCCTCCACCATTCTCCCTTCCGCCGAATCGGCCCTTCCACCATTCTCCCTTCCACCGTATCGGCCCTTCCACCATTCTCCCTTCCGCCATATCGGCTCCCTGGAAGCTCTAACCTTCCACTGTATCGGCTCCGGTTCCATTCTCTCCTCCGCCGAACCGGCTCCCTGACCATTTTGTCTTCCGCCGAATCGGCTTCCCGGAAGCTTCTAACTTCCACAACGGCGGCTCTCCGGGTGTTCCAACCCTTCCGACGTCGATCATCGGCTGACTCTCACATCGGGCGTCGGACCATTCCTTCTTCCGGCGAACACCAAAAAATTTCATTCTTCCTTTTACTGCGTCGGCTATCGGCAGCCTTTCCAATCGGGAGCCAAATCAATTTGCCATCCGCAACGTCGAGCGGGAGACCTTACCAATTCGTCCGCAACGGCGGATGTTCACTTTGCCAGCTCTTCCGATCGGCGCTTAGAACCACATCGGACGTCGGTGGAAACTCGGAACATCGGACGTCGAGCCATTCTCCCTTCCGATCGTTCCGACACTTAGCCAAATTTTCAATCTTTCTTTTACTGTGTCGGCGATCGGGTGACTCTTGGGTCGGCTCCAGAATCAATTTGCCGTCCGCAACGACGGATGGAAAGATCGTAAAACCCCCCCGCAATGGCGGACGAGGACTTCTCCAACCCCTCCGATTGGTGAACAAACTCCGAGCCTTAACTCTTTTAACGTGTCGGCGATCGGAGGTCTTTTCGATCGGAAGCAGGATTTCTTCGACGTCCGTAACGGCGGATGGAGGACTTCATGAATCCCTCCACAACGGCGGACAAGAACTCCATGAAACCTCCCGACTGTTCACACTTAAACAAAAAATTTTCAATTTTCAAATTTTTCACAGTCTTCCACATTCAGACTTCTGCTGGACAGAATGAAATGTAACCCCTGTTACTGCATCTTGGCGGCTCATGCAGGCCCATGCTGCAACTCAATGCTCTGATACCATATTGTCACGTCCCCATGCCTCCGACCGGCAAAGAGGACGCGACTACTAGCTCTATCAGACCGGCCTAAGAGCCCATGACCATGCACAGGCATAAAAATACAATGCTGAAATGCTAAAGCAAAATGCTGAGAAGAATGCATGACAGTATAATCATGCACAAATTCAATTGTTCATCATACACAGCCTAATTAATTCATCTTGCACAGCGGAAAACAACATGCATTCACACATTCATTCCATTTAATTAACAGTAAATATGGAATTGCAGAGGTAAAATACACAAGATCACTTATCTTATGAACGCTTTGCTCCGCAACCAGCTACGTCGCTGCAACGTTCCACCCAACCATAGGCCAGCGTGCTCCTTAATCTCTCGGCAACGCTGCCACCCCTGAGCTGGGCATGATTCTCCAAGGATAAAGGGAACTAGCAGGCTTACACATAGCCAAGGATGTCCAAAACACACAGCCAAGCCCACTCAGTTGGGTTTATCAGGCCATTAAGGAGCTGGAGAAGGCAAATTGCTAAGCTGGTGAGCTCATTACAGAGCCAAGAACACCTACACCAAAACTAGCCTGACCTCTAAGACACCCATCCACACCCAACACAAGGAATCAGTCCCTTCTCTGCTACACAGTCCCTCAGGCCCTGCATTCCCTTCCAGTGCTATTCAGGGGTGATGGAGAAGAAGGCCAGCCCTCTAGTTTTGTCTGTGTGGTTTATAGCACCAGGTTTGTCAAGCAACCAAGCCAAAATCCTTACTCCTCACACAGTCCAAAGACCAACCATTGCACTCAGGCAGTCAATTTAACTAACACAGCTTGAACAGTAAAAACGAATTACACAGCCCCATACGTAACAACAAAAATGGCTCACAACATGGGGGGAAACACACAATCCTGTAGCTTATCAGTGAGCACAAATCACAGCAGGGAAAAACATCCCAAATAGCCAGTGCATGAGACCAATAGTCGCTGAGACTGTCAAAAACGTGAATGGCTCTTCCCAGCCATGGTAAAAACACATGAAATCACAAAAATGTGAAGGGAAAAAATGCACCAGCAGCTCCAAAAAACGTGAAGAAGACAACCCAGTCCCTGGCACTACAAAAACGACCTCCCGTCCATGGGAAAAATGAAGCTAACAGCCAAAACGTGAAATCCAAACACACAGGAAAAACTTCAGCTGCTCCCCAAAAGCCCCAACGTGAAGAAGAATGGTCTGCCAAATGGAAAACGTGGATGTATGGCAGAATGGCCTGCGTTTTTGGGCATTTTCCTTGCCAAGGAAGTCAGAACACGTTTTTCAAAAATGGGTCTTTGCCCAATTCGAATTGGGTTGCCCATACTCTTCCCATTCCATGCAATAACTAACTCAACCACATTCTGGCAGAAATAAATGATTGGAGAAAAAAGACAAGAAAGGTAGTTGACAATTTGATGGGTTTTCTCATAGACATTTGGCTTTTCCCCATTGGCCCATAGGTTAAATATTTCACTCTCCCCTTATCCTTAGAAAATCATGCCCCATTCGATTTGGTTGCCGCGGCCATAGCTGGTTGTGTCCATTAATTAATTATGATGCCTATTTACATAATGGCCAACATAATATGTGCCGCATGCCCCGATATTCAATCGGTGACAATTAAATCCAAAACATAGCATTACCGATCAATGGTGGGGCCTTGGCCTTTAGCTCCACACCATGATCATTTACAATATATACATCATATACATCTAATGTAACGGGGTCAAGACCGGGATGTGACACAACCACCTTGGGAAACTCAACATAAGTCCCACTGGGAGAATCCAATTCTACTCTAACCTATGGGGTTGGAAATAAGACATATCAGGATATCTTAGTGCTAATTTTTAGATTAAAAGAATATGAAAATTCATGTATAAAACATACGCAATATTAGACAATTCTATAGAAGAAATTGGAGAAACTAGGACTTCCCGTTCCGGGAGCTTCCCACCACTATTTTCAAAGAAGGAGTACATTGGAAAAATATCCTTGAAGAGGCACATATTTTTGTCCAATTAGAAGTTTGAAATTCCAAGTTTGGAAAATTAGGGTTTCTCTATCAAACACTAGATCAGCTAGCTCTGGAACCAAGTTGGACACCTCAAATTGGTAAGATCTAAATCCTTGCTATTTCCATTTGAGGTTCTTATTTCAAATTGACTAATCACACCTAGCTTGATGATAAGATTTTGTGAAACTGACAAATTTTGAGCATGGAAGTATATGATCTTCATGATCCTTGAAGAAAAGTATTTGGATCAATATATCAGTAAGGAATTTCTAAGAGGCCGAGGGAGATTAGGCTAAGGCTAGAGCCAAGAGAATCATTGCAGATTCTTTTAAGGATCATCTCATCCCTCTTGTGTCATCCTTGAAGACACCAAAGGAAGTGTTCAATGTTGTGATGAAGTAGTTGAAGAAGAAGAAGAAATTGTTATAACCACCTTGAATGGCCTACTAATGTCATGGGACTCATTCAGTCCAGGAATGTGTGCCAGAAGGAAGTTGATTACCTTCAACAAACTCTGGGAAGAGTGCACACAAGAGGAAGCTTGACTCATAACAAGAGAAAATATTATGCAACTAACTAAATATCAAGCTCTCATGATTCAAAGAAGATTCCTCAATCCAGAAGGATTCAATTCATGAAGAACCTCTTATCCATCTCAACATTTGGATAATAAATGATGCAGTTGTGAATGAAGAAGAAGACTCCAATTGTTCATACAAGGGCATAAGGATCACGAAGGATTCTACCCACCAAACAAACAAAGATAAGTGTTCAATTGTCATTTCATGATATTGTTTGGTTTTGCATTTGTTTATATTCAATTGATGTATTATGCATCTTTGCATTTATACTACTGAATTGCACATGATGGGCAAGAAGTCAATGATGTTATACAACATTCCATTGCTACTTATCTATATTGAAACCTATTTACTAACATATTAGGAGTAGTACACACTCTTAATAAAATTGGGGTAGAAGGAATCTAGAAGTTACTGTATGTGTACGACATATGGATGAATGTTGTAACAATGGCTAAGATAGTTGCATGACTGTATGACATATATTTGTCACTATTAATATGATTTGGAAATTATGAGATGTTTCTAATCATGCAGCTGAACTTGACTTGTAGATCTTTTTGAAGAACAAGTAATGATAGTTAAGAAGAGGAACCTGAAGCTCCACGGTTTAGAGACATCATGGTGGAAGAAAGAGCTTCAAAACAAGATAAAGAGAAAGGTAGATCCACCTCAAGAAATGAATACCATATTGGGAACAAGAGACCATCCAAGATAAATAATAGTATGACGATACTTCCAAAGAAAGCAAGAGGTCTTGGACACACTCCAATTATGTGACATAGTTGAGTGACATCATTGATGTAGATAATTCTAGCTATGAAGAAGTAGCCAAGAAGAAAGGGAAGGAAACTATGATCAAAGAGTACTAGTTGATCAAGTGGAATGATGTATAGGATATAGTTTTGAGACCTGAAGAGAAGCCCATAGTGTCTTCCATATGGATCTACGAGATCTAGGATGCAGTATATGGTAGCATCGTGGGATATAAGGTAATATTCGTAGGATGAGGCTTCTCACAGAAAGAAGGCATAAACTACAAGGAGACATTTGCACCCATTTCAAGGTAAACTTCCATTAGCTCCATACGTGTAGGTATGTGATGGGAGATACACTAGTGAGATATCATGACAAAATTATTGAATGGTGTGGTCGAGGAGGAAGTATATGTAGAATAACCACTAGGAGTTGAGACACATGGCAGACAAACTCATGTGTTCAAAACAAAGAAGGACTTGTACAAGCTCAGAAGGAACCCATGGGATAGCACATACAATTACATGAGGAGCTTGAAGTTCACCTAGAGTGATGAAGATCTTAACCTTTGCTACTAGGTTGAAGATGAAATACTATAGAGGATGAAAAGCTCACAGATGGGTGCAAGAGGAAATTTTCAACAAAGTTCAAGATAGAGGATCTTAGTATCCATTCAACTTAGATGGATACATAGAAGATAAGTAGCAGAGGAAGCTAATTGTCACTTTAGTATAGAATGTTTCAATACATAGACTATGAAAGGCATAGGGAGAATGATGCTCTGCTTTAGAGGGAGTGACTATAGAATAACCTCAAGATCGACATGGTACAACATGATGGAAAAATTCTTGATGGGCATAGGATTTACTGAGAGTAAAGTGGATTCCAACCTTTACTTCAATGTTGAAGGAGGAAGACCAGTGATGATCTTTCTATATGTCGATGACCTTTTCCTGACAGGAGAGGATGAACTCATTGAATATGCAAGAGGAGAATTTCCATTGAGTTCTATATGGAATAACTAGGGATGATACACTAATTCTTAGGCATGGAGGTGTGGCATAATGAGGATGGGATTTTCCTTGGTCAAGGAAAGTATATAGTGGATATTATGAAGAAATTTAGAATAATGGACCATAAGATGATAGCCACACCTATGGCATCGAACTTGAATCTTATGTTTTATGCTTCATCGCAATCGTTTGATGCCACGATGTATCCTCAAATGTTTGGATCATTGATGTGCCTGACGAATATGAGACCAAACATATAATTTGTTGTGAACACCTTGAGCCAGTTCCTGATGGATCCAAGACATGTTCACCTGGTTGCAAAGCATGTATTGAGGTACCTGAAGGGTACAATTGAGTATGGGCTCAAGTATGATACAAATTAGAACAATGACCTTCACGGTTATGTTGATTCAAATTGGGTAGGTAGCACCACTAATAGAAAGAGAATATTGGGCTGGTTCTTCAGTTTATTGATCCAATATGATCTACTGGTTTGGTAGGATGAATTCTTGCATGGTGTTGAGTACATCTAAGGTAGGATATGTTTCTACTCGCTTGATTAGTTGTGAGGTAGTATGTTTGTTTTTAAAGCTACTAAATGTTTTGATTGATCTTACTCACATTTTTGTATGATGCAGATAGGAGCAGCGAAGCTCCAATATGTGATCTAGATCGAGGCCCCACGAAAGAGGCAGTGATGAATTCTAGTATAGTTAGAGATACAGGTTATCCGAGTGTAAAATTCCTACTGAAGTTCATAGGTTGCTTGGATGTAATCAGCCCTGTAGGTTTTCCTCGAATATAATAAGTCCCGGCGAAGCTCGTAGGTTATTCTTGGATGTAATTAGTCCTAATGTGATTCTATACTAGAAATATCCAAAGTGAAGTTTGATTAATTCAGAGAAATATTTGGCGTGTTCCAGAATGAGACATCTAAAATAGTTGGAGAGATAGATTTTCTGAGTGTAAAATCCTGGTGAAGATCGTAGGTTGCTCAGATGTAATCAATCATGTAGGTTGTCCTTGGATATAATAAGTCATGGAAAATATCACAGGTTATCAGTGGATGTAATCAGTCTTGATATGTTTCTTTGTTAGAGATAGTGTGATACTAGAAGAAGCAGATGCATGATATCTCACACGGGAAATAAGACAGGTTATCCGAGTGGGAAAATCCTAGTGAAGTAGGATGCTCATCCGTAATCAGTCATGTAGGTTGTCTGAGTGTAAATATGAGTCTTGGCATGATACACATGTTAATGTAATCAGTCCTAAGACAGGTTATCTGAATGTAAACGTGATCCATAGCGTGGTACGTAGGTTATTTGGATGTAATAAGTATCGAGACGGGTTATATGAATGTAAATATGAGTCCTAGCGTGGTACGCATGTTATTCAGATGTAATAAGTCTTATGGGTTTTTCAAGTGTAAAAAGAGCCCTAGAGTGGTATGAAGGTTACTCAAATGTAATATGCCCTGAAGGTTATCTAAATGGAAAATATCATGGACCCAGGTTGTTCAAATGTAATAAGTCCTTGAGGTTGACCTAGAATGTAAAAGTCTTGATGTAGCAGGTTGTTTGGTCGTAATCAGTCCTTACATATATATCTATATATGTGTGTGTTCCCATGTTGAGATTATAAGGTCATGAAGCACGAGAGGTGCAGCTAGGGGGTTCTCCTTACTGGTAGAATGCAGGTTGACCATGTAGAGATGTAATGCACTGAATTTGATCCTAGGAGACTCTCACATAGTAGAAGCTGCAGGTTTTCTTGATGATGTGAAAAAATACTAGATTACTCCTATGGTGATAGAATGTAGGTGGTCTGCATATGATATGCACTCTGTGTGTTTACCTTTGTTTTGTGTGGGACAAAAGAGATGATCTTATACAAAAAGATAAAGGTAGGAAACACAGGTTATTGTCGTGGATGTAAAGAAGATCCTGGACTACACCTACGTGATGACGATGAGATGATGGTAGGAAACGTAGGTTATTGCAGTGGAAATGTAAAGAAGGTCTTGGGCTGTACCTACAAGATGATATGATACGACGAGAAGACGGTAGGAGACATAGGTTATTGCAATGGAAATGAAAAAGAATGGTCATGTTCTATACCTACGCAATGGATTGCTCATGGATATGCTAAAGACCTAGATGAGGTCTTGGCCTACATCCAACATGAAAAAAGGGCTGGTTTTCTAAAAAATTCCTATGATGGATATATGTGATATATTAGACAAGATGAGGACAATGGAAACAACGATGATGATGACTCAATGACAATGACCAGATGTGTTGATGACTGTGGTGAGAGAATATCTTCCTAGTTAAGAGGGCGTGTTGTTGTAATTGCAACTTTGAAAGATATTCTTATGTATATTACCATTGTATATTGTTGTACCCCCCATCTGGTATGTGTGTTCCTTCTTTGGGGATGTCATCATTGTGTATGGTCACTGAGGAAAACCCTCTGTTGTAAGTCAGGGAAATAGTCCCCAAGTTAAATAAAGTAAAATATATTTATGAGTATTCTTAGGTAGGTCATCCCCACAAGTAACCTCATTGACCTAGTGGTTGAGTTAACAACTCAATGGAAGAATATAAATAGGGAGGCACCCTCCTCATTTATAACACACTTCACTTGCTCTCTCATGTGCGCCTTAGGAGAGAGAGGAAGAGGAGGGGTAGAGAGATGCTGCAGACATATTTTTCTTAGGTTACTCTATCATGTCATCGTATATTTGTGACAAAACTATTATTAGGAAGTTTGCAGGGTTTTCTCCTTTATGGTTTCCCTAATGAAAATATATGTGTCTTATGTATCTTGTGTATCTTTGATGTATTGTTGTGCTTGTTATTCTTTCAGATAAAGATCCTAAGTAAAATAACTCAAAAAAACTAACACATATTAGAAGGGTGAAAATATCAACGTCAGATAGGGAATCCGTTGGGTGAAGGTCCTCGATGAATAATATGGGGAAAGGTCAGTGAAATGGTTGTTGGAAAGGGTTAACGATTAGATTTGATCGAGAGTCCATGATTGCAGCGGAAAGAAATCAATGAATGGAAAGCATTACATGCCCAAACCATGCACGGTGGATAGAATAGGCGAGTGGTAGCGGAATTTTTACTTCCTTCCACGTGTTGGGCACAAATTCATTCCACTGGATGAAAGGTGGTAGGGAGAAACTAAATCTCGTGATATTGAAAGCACCTTTGAGGAATATTATAAAAGGGAAAGTCACATGGATGCTTATAATTTGTATTTTATCTACAAACAAGAACGTATCTGCACTTGTTGAAGCTAAGTTAGATTTATTTTTTCTAGTCGTTGTTTTCCAGGTAGGCCACATATATCAACCTGCCAAGTTATTTTTTTAAAATGGAAGGGGAAGGTGAAGTTGAAACACATGTCCCAGAATTCAATAAACTAAATGAGATATTTGAAGATAGGAATGGATATGTATTTGAGAGAGTACTCTCTTTTGGTCCAGTACATGACCTAAAGAGTAGATTAAAAGCTTTAGAAGTACATGGAATTGACTTACATAAAGTCTAGAGGTCTCATTCTTAGTATTTTTGTCTAGACCAAATCCTTAACTTTCTGAACTTCATTGACTGGTGTGCATCTAATTACTCCCAGTATGATCATGTTATAATGGACTGAAATAAGTCTAAAATCCTTTTTCCCGTCATTTGTTTGTTATTAGGGATGTGTTAGAAGTACCCCAATAATTTACCCAGAAACTTGAATATTTTGTGAAGGAAAATGTCGTTGAACAATTCAAACATGTTGCAGTTGAAGAGAAACAATATAATATTTTTTTTTATCTAAAAGTATTTGTAGAAACATTTAAAGTAGTGTGGACACTGCTTCTTACTATATCCTTCATGGTACAAGTCTAGAACTGAAAGACACAGCAACATATCCTTTCCATAGATAACTAATCTACTTGAATAAACAAATCTCTTACCATAGATATGAAGGTTCCACTCTTGTTTCACTGATATTGATGTGATATACTATACCTGTAAAGAAACACAAGAAACAACACAAGGGATGAGAGTAACAAGATAAATCAATAATCTAGATTGGTGATCAAGGAATCTAATAATAAATGATTAAGATTAACATAAATCATATATGGAAAAGGGAAACACTTTTGTATTAGAATATGAAAAGAGAAAGCTACAACCAAATCCTTGATGTCAATAGCTTTGTCTCCACAAGGAATTTGACACACTCACACAACTCTCAAATAGTACAAACTCTTGCTCACACCACTCTCTCAAATTTGCCTCAATGCCAATCTTCAATCCAACAGCAGAAGGATTCTCTTCTTGGTCTCTCCTTTCACATGATCCATGAATATTTCTTTTATAGGCCAAGGGAGGTCCAAATGAGTTGAGATATTTCGAGAAGATGATAGGGAATGATCACTATGGGTTAGGAGGTCGAGTGCCAGCTCTCGTAACTAGATAGGATCATCCTCCACGAGATATTCCACTTTGAATCTTATCAAAACTTCTAATTTTTCCTTTCTAAGCTTGTTGGTGCTCCTTGCAATATGGGTAAGTGCACTGACTCTCTTTGTAAGGAAGGAAAGGGCACCACTAGTGTCTACTGTCAATGTGCAACAAGTGAGAGGTGGATATGGCACTTTTTGTCAGAAGACAAAGTGTGCCAATTAGGCTAGGAATGGAGCAAGAAGGATCCAAAAGAGTTCTTGGTCAGTGATTTTGAGGGATTTAAGAATTGGTACAGATATTAGGTGCAACAGAATTCCCCCCAAATTATGAAGCTAGAGGGATGTGATAGGTAAAATAATTTTCTAGATATCGATCTGGTATCAGAGGAAAAAAAAGAGACGAGTTTACATTTGATGCAAGACCAGTGACCAACTTTCTGACTCAATAATGGCTACGTACCAATACATTGCAGATCCATGGATGATGACTATGTCATGGCTACCAAGAATACACTGTAGATCCATGATTAATAAGACTGAATACATAACATGGCTATAGAACATACAAAGTAAATCCATGTTATCCAGACTCAATAATAAACACAACAACCAAATATGCAATGTGGATCCAGGTCACGACTTCAAATAATTCTCCATTGCAACCCAAGGATAGGCACATATTCAGGTGAATACCTAACCACTCATGGTATTCATTCCAATCCCTAATGATACGATTCTAACCATGTGAATAGATATCTTGATGTCAAACATCATAGAAACCACTTGATTTCTGGTCATTGATGTATATCTTTAACAAGTGCGAGGGAGATCACTATTGATGTCAATGATTCCCAAGGTATCCCAGTACATTCTCCCAAGTGTAAATAAAGGAATTGAAGTCGAACACCCAGTAAAACCTTCCAATCTAAGGTCATTGATGTAAACCTACTATTGAAAGTAAGGAAACATGCCATTGAGGCATGTAGGATTCAAGGTACTTGACTTGGTTTCTAAGTCTAATTCTTGGATGATGTGTTGATGTCGAAAAAAATAGACTCATCGAAGGAGGGACATGATGATTCCCCCATCATCGAAATGAAACATGGAACAAAATATGATGTTGAAGTGATGAAACAACCATAGGACTTAATTAGATATGACCAAATTTGATGGAATGTAAGGTACCTGAAGGGGTAATGTGTAGAGGAGACTCCCTTTGAACATTGAACAACATGACAAATGATTTCGAAACATTGAATCAACAAGATGGATACTAGGTGTAATACAAAGCAACAATGCATTCTTTGAACTGACTCAAATGAGTTGAATGGCTCATGAAGGTGGATCAACTCGAAGACAAGTTGAATACCCAATTGTTTGAAAATAAAGATACTGACAGGTTCCATGTTCAAAGGTGGACTATGAGCTACCATTAATACAAATGAAAATATGTGTCCCATTCCCTTAATTTCCCCATCGCGAAGGATGAGTGCCTCTTTTCATTTTAACGAGTTCAAAGAGGGTAACAAACAATCGTTGTAGCTCATCGAATGATGAGTCCATTCTCATATATATTTAATGAACCTGAGAAAGGAAGGGTTTATCCCTAGAATGGATCTTTCATCGTTTAATTTTATGAGTCCGATAAAAGCAAACTCAATAGTCGTTTCATGTTTAGAGATTCTAAAATGACTAAGAAGACTCCAGCGTGGAATTTTTCTTAGATTTAGTCCCTGAGGCCCGAAAAAGTATAAAATGATGCTCATGAGAACTCTTCTAGTTGTGATAAACTAGAGTGTACCTTTTTCATAAATGAGTCTAATCGATATGAACAAGGCGTAAACTACCATCGACTAGATGATCATTCAAATACTTTTACAAGCGTGAAAGCATCAAGCTCACTTGGCGATATTTTTTCATGTTTAGGGAGCCTATAAAAGAGCTTAAAGGTGACTCGATAAGAGGTGTCTTTTTTCATAATCCAATTTTAACGAGTCCGAAAAATAGTAAAAGTGTACTTGATACCTCTTCACTAATTTTTTAATGAGCATGTCAAAGGTATAAAAGACACTTGGTACTTTTTCATCTTATCCCAGAGTGTGAAAAAGACGAAAGAAACTCATTCATAGCCAAATATGTCGTAAAATGACCTGAAATGTTCGAAAATAGAGTTAGAACAAGTTCAGTACAAAAACTATAGAAAATACATGGAAAACCCCAAAATATTTAAATATTTGATCAATTATTTTTCAATAAAAAAAAAAAATTTGATATAAAAAGGGGAATAGTAAATATTTTTTTACCATTGTAGTTTTACTGTGAATTTTGTGCAACCAGAGGTGATTTTCAAGGAAGAATTTCAGGAGATTCGGACCATCTCAGCTAAAACCATCCATATTAGGTAAGAGTTAAACCTTATCCCTTCAGATTCACGATGCTCTTTTTTCATTTTAAGTGATTTTTTGGAGCATTTCCCCAAGAAAACAAAGCGTGCCCAGGCTAACACTTTTCTCCATTTTGGGAGGAGCATTGGTGCACCCCTCTAAATAGGGAAAAGTGACTAATGAGCTCTATCAACATGGGGAAAGAGAACCGACGCTTTTTTCTCCTCGAGGAAGAGCACCAACGACTAGGTCACTTCAAAAAAACAAAAAATAGCCACTCTCTTGCAATTTTTCATTCTTCCCATGGTTTTAGCATGCTTATAATGGATGTTTAAATTGTTTTTGGCAGGGAAAATGCTCACACAATGGTGATCGAAAGAAAGACAACTTGAGTTGGATGAGCTACAAGCGGACAATGACCCAATGACCATGAGGGCCCTCCATGAGTGTGGGATTCTCAAATACTTTAGAGTACCAGGGATGAGGGAATACGCGCATCTACTAGAGCACTTAATATGCATGTGGAACCTAGATTTAAAAAAAAATTGAGGTCGGGACCCACATTTTGACTATAGATGTGGAAGACCTTTATTTTTTTATTGGATTGTCCAGTAGGGGGAGCCCATTAGTGTTGATAGGTCCATGAGGCAACGAGTCATCTATGGATGATTTGATTGACGATTATTGCTTGATGGTGACCCATTCCATAGGAAGGAAAATACCCATCGAACACATAGTGGATCAACACTTTAGGACCGTAACCTTCATGATCGAGAAGTTTGCAGGTAGTAGGTTAGCTCATCTTACTACACATGCTCACATGCTATATGCAATAGAGTGTATGTCTCCCATCATATTTAACTGGAGCGAGGGGTTATTGGTCAGCTTAAAGGACCAGGTAACCAAATGTCAAAGAGGGGAGCTGAAGCAATTCGGCTATGGAGCTATAGTGGTATATTTCTTCTTGGAGAGGGTTCCACTAATGAGACCCCAGGAACCCTTCAGCAGGTTGGATGTCAAGGATCGTCAGATGACCAGGTGGGTAGAGTCCATGGAACACCATGGTGGTGGCGGAGGCTCCATGGTTACATACACACCGGTCTTCTTCCGTTGGCTAACATGCCAACTATTGATGGTGGAGGATTATGCTTATGCAAGGTAGATTTAAAGGATGACCTCGACCTTCCACTACCAAAAGAAGATCAATGGGGCAAACAAGGTAAGAGATATATCACTATACATGTTTTTTTTTTGTATTTCATATTTTAATTTATGATTGTGATGTAATGTTGAGATAGACAAAAGTTTTGTGTGCAGACGTATGTCCTTCTCATTCGGCAGGAGTGTCACCTATAGAGAGGCGAGGGGAAGCCAGATGTATGGTTTTCAGGAATGCAAAGGCAGATGAGGAGCTTCAGGATATTGAGGAGAACTTCCAGCGACTGACTGTAGGCATACCCAAAATTTCTATTGACAGTCTTTTGAGGTGCTACCAGCTCCATACTGCATGAGTTTTAGGCCATTTTAGGAGGCTACTCCATCGAGTGGCTTGGGTCATGATGTGTTATCATGACCATGAGGATTATCCCGTAGTGGCTCCCTATTTTTTGTACTATATCTACACTGAAATTCTTTGGAGGTTCATTTTTTTCCCTATGTATATGTATTTGAAACACTAATAGTTCTAGAATTAGGGTGACTTGAAAGCTTATGGCTTCAGTATTTTTGTATCTCACCACTACTTATATATATATATAATTTTATTTATAGATGTGTGTACAAATGTGTATGTGAATGAATGTCTACCTAGGTATCTATGTATTTCAATGTATTAAATTGATGTTAAAATGAATTTAAACATGAGCAAGATACCAATCCAAGAAAAAATTCCCTAAAGAATTTGCCACGGTATTTAAATGTCTCCGGATATGCTGATAAGAAACCTGCTCAAAAGACCTTTCCAAAACACTAACTCTTCGGAACTTACGAAGTAGTAGGGGATTCCAGGTGGTGTAGATTCGATTTAAATAGTGTACTACCAACTACGAGTCTAGATAAATCCTAATCTGACTTACATCATTAGCCATGGATTTAGTCAACATACCAATCACTGCATGATACTCTACAAGGTTGTTTGTTTCAGGGCCCAAACAAGTTCCTCCTGAACTAACTAGATCACCGGCCGGTAGGAGAGCACAAAACCCAAGCTGCTAATGCAAGATATAAGATGTAACAATTAGCACCATTTGTGAAACCAACGTATGTGGTCATCTATTCATTTTAAACACAGTACTACATAAGTAGGTTTGTGAAGGACACATCTAAATCCACACTTCTCACACAACACTCTATAAACAACATATACAACAAACCTATGATATATGTCCTAGGAATAATATATTTTAAGGTATAGCACATTGCGAGGCTCTCCCAAGGGTATCTCGTCATAATCTATTAAATAATACACCCCTTTCTCTAAGACACGATTGATGATGTAAGGCCCATACCACATAGATTCCAGCGTCACATCTCCCAACTTGTCATGTTTATGGTCATAGGTCAAGACTAGGTCACCTTCATTGAAAGAGAAAGGTTGAACGAATCTGTCATATTGAGCTTTCATATGTCATTTACGTACCTCATTTGCTAAGGTAGCATCACTACGAGTCTCATCAAGCTTGTTTAAATACAAGAAACGTTCTTTTTTTGGGGTGGTGTTGGGTAGTAGTTACATAGCGAATTTTATGGACAGGAGTTCACACTCTATAGGAAGAGTATCCTCTAGTTCGTACACCAACTAAAATAGTGTAAAACCAATGGATGTCTTGATGGTGGTCTGGTAGGCCAATAATGCGGAATATAGTTGCAAATTGCAATTGGACTTGGCTTGTCCTACCATTTGTTGAAGCATGTTTTTTAATATGTTGTTGATAGCTTCAACCTGGCCATTAGCCTATTGATAGTAGGGTGTATAGTTGTCATGGAAAAACCCTAGCTTAGAACTTAATTCCAACATCATCTTATTTTGAAAGTGTGACCCATGATCGGTCACAATGGACTTAGGGATCCTGAATCTGGTGATGATATGGTTGAATAGGAAGAGATCATTGTTTTTACATCCTTGGTATAAGTATTCATAGCCTCATCCCATTTAGTGAAATAGTCGATGACCATAATAATGTAACCATGCCCCCTAGCTAAGGTAGGTCTACAGTGCACGGAATCAATGCCCCATTTTGCAAAGGGACAAACTACGATGACAGGATGTAACAGAGTAGAATGGGTGTGATTTTTTGATGTAAATAATTGACAAGGTGGGTATTTCTTGATGAAATCTATGCAATCTTTAAATATCGACGGCCAAAAACACCCAACGCAGAGGATTTTCTAGGCAGTAGCCATCCCAAAAAGATGGATGCCACAAGCTCCAAAGTGGAAACCATTCAAAACAATCTCAACTTCTTCATGAGTTAAACAACGTCGTAATATTGTATCAACACCTCAACGGTATAGGGTATCATCATGTTGTGCCCCTACCCAACAACCTTTAAAAAACATTATTTCATCAAACAAAATTTTGTTTTGTTTTGATGAAATGTTTGAATTTCATATAGCAAACTTAAAGAATTGACAGCTACTGAAATGGTGACATTCCAGAAGCTACTGAAACAATGAAATT
>LPNX011020075.1:782484-865436 GCA_001517045.1 Pseudotsuga menziesii
TTAAATCCGAAAATGTGCATTCACCGCCAAATTAAGAATGGGATTAGGGATTGATTTAATGTCATTAATAGATTGCAGTTTGTTGTTTTAAGGATATACCACCATATGCCAAACAAAAAACTATAGCGAATAAAATAATTTACCACATTACCATATTTGAATTGATGGTGAAGACATGTGTGGCCAGATAAATCCTGAATTTCTGCAGATAAAAGAGATTTAGTTTTCAGCAAATATATATTCATTAATTGTTTTTGAAAATCTGTTAGCATGAATTAAATATTGCTGATATATCATCAAAGAAATGATTGTAAACACCACGTTTCTCTTCCAGCAATTAATGCGTAGACAATTAGCAATAATACTTATTGAGTTATTCATTTTGTTTCTGCAGAGATTCGAGGGTCTCAGGCGATTAGCTTCATTCCAGAGAAGGAACGAAACTGCCGGGATTGTTGCCAGTTACAAAAAATCACGTCTTCAACTAACAGGTGTCTTTCTGGGCTACATTGTGAGCAAATGGAGGCAGATCTAAAAAATCCGCCACATGGGTTTTCTTCAGAACGGACCCATTTAGCTTTAATTGAGGGGATTTTGCCAGAAAGTGATGGATTATAGGAGATTTCGGGGATCCTCTGAGCACGATTTTTGCAGTTGCAGCCAATAGGGAAACTGATTGTTCCAGAAATTCATCAGTGCTAAACTAAATTTGGATCCCATTGCTTCTGATTGTGATTATTTAAGCAGAAGAAGAATTTGATGGTAGGGGAGGTGGGAACTGAGATATTTCTCTTTCAGATCAGATCGCTGCCGCCAGGATAATTTTGGGAAGGATCAACATCATTGAAGAATTTCTTTTTCATTGTTTGAAGAGAAGACCAAGAGCTGGAGCAGACTGGGGGCGGCCACAGCTTAAAAGATTTCTCTTTTGAAAGCTCTATAAACATTGTTGTTCTGTTTGAGGAATGATTTCTTCAAGAAAATAAAAAAATGCATTATTGCTGAGAGGTTGGAGCTGTTCTTTCCTCTCGACCAGGGTCGATAGTTTGGGGAATGTGAAGATAAGACTACGGTTTGATCTACCTGTGACTTGAGACGGTTTCCTGTCTGCAGCTACAGCATGTTTAATTGGTGATATTTAATATATGTTTACAATTTTCATACTTTGCATATGTTTCTTATATCTCTTGGCCTTGTCATCCCTTTTCTATATTATAAATGTTTGTCACAATATTCTTTAAAGAATTTGGAAAATATTTTCTGTATGATTATCGACTTTTACTGTTTCGATTTTGCTGATATGTCATGTTGTGAAATTGATGACTAGCATCATAGCTTATATGATATATTGCGATTACTGTATGGTCTTGTTAATATTTGAATTTATTTTAAATATTGTCAAGAGTATTCATGCAGTAGTTTTATCAGCAGAATTGGATTATAGGTTAATATTATTTTGCTCCCGATCGGGATAGGACAATTAAGTTTAGGTTAATGGTAGTTTTTCTTTATGTAATTTAACAGGAAATTTATTGGATTAGATCATAATATTTATATTTTTGATATGCCATTATTTCAATCCTATTATTCATGTATATCTGTTAATAGTGTAATTTATGTAAATTAATTGAATTTGTTAATATTTTATTAATTATTTGTTATTACATCCATAGATTAATTATTTTATTATGTTGATTACAGTAGTTAGTTGTGTAAATATATCAAACTAATTCAGTAATTACCTTTAATAGTTTGTTGTATATATTTATAGGTATACTATAGATCTATTTAACTAACAAGAAGTAGTTTTAGTTTTATCTTTTAGATTTAGTTTAGTTAGACTTTCAGGCTAACAGAGCCTTTAAACCTGTCGGAAACAACCATCCCAAACAGCTTGGAACCTGCTCTAAGGATCCCGGTCTGGGTTGTCTTCCCCGTTACGTGCATAGTCACATATGCACATCAACACATCAATAATGAGGTAGTATTTTACGTGATGGAGGATGCAAACGACCTTCATCACATGTTGCATTGGGATGAAACCATTGTGTCTGGAGATAGAGAATTAAATCTCCATACCAAGGGTCAGACACACTAATGAGGAACAAATATTCATCGGGAAATGTATCGATGGGATCTGTTCCCTCAGTAATATGAGGAAGGTCACACATAATCTAGATGAATACAATAGACTTATTAGAACTGGATTTTGCAAATTTCAACTCAAATTCCTGAAGAATGACAATCCAACCAGAGTATTTTCCCCAAAGCACCCGACGAGTCAAGATGTAATACATGGGGTTAAAATATGTATATACCATGGTCGTTCGAAGAAATAGGTAGTGACACAACTTCTGGAACGCAATGAATGTGGCCAAAGCTAATTTCTCCACATGTGAGTACAGAGTTTTAGAGTCCAAAAGACTCTTACTCAGATAGTAGATCACATGTTCATGTTTTTCTTATATAATATTGTAAATTAAATTCTTGACTATATATCAATGTACAACGATGATACTTCTATCATATCGATGATATACTCTTCGAGATTGAACTAATTGGTCATTCACTTCTATGATTTTGAACCTTATAATCTCATTCTCCTATATGCTCTTCTCAAGTTATTTAAGACCTCATGTTTTGTTTATCATTTTGAGTAATATACAAGGTAACACAAGTGTATGGGAAAATTCATTTTATACCTTAAATGGTTATTACATTTATGGTTCATAATGTTTATCCATTACATAACCTAAATACTATCTTAAGGGTACATTTAAGTGACTATTTTAACCATGTATCAAGACTTGTTGTTTATCCTAGCTACGATTGAAACTATGTGAATGCTCTATCAATGAATTATACGTGACATGTGTTTCTATGATACACCTGTCATATTGCTATCGATTCATTATATTGTTGGGAAATTTGGATGTCATTTCCACTAATGAATGTTGTACATTACCATTATTTTGCAGCCTTTGTTATTATTAACCTCAATCTGGTAGCTCTTATGAAGAAGCATATAGGGTTTCGGTTGAAATGGTGGGTAAACCTGGTTCTATTCTAAATTCTTGGCACAACCTAGAATCTTATTCCCTTCATATTCATGACCTATTTCCAAATGCACTTTATCCACCAGTTTGACGTTGGAGAGATGGCTCCACTTTGTCGATTTGAACCTACTGGGAGTGAGCTGTTAGAGATTGAAACAGAGGCAACTCAATTGCTTGAAAAGATAGGTTAGGGTTATTTCTTTCGAAGTTTTAGTGGACATCATATAGAGGTTACTAGATAGTGTCTCTTGAGGGTAACATGGATCATATTGGCAACCTTCATCTGGTTATAATAGAGGCTCTCATAGAAAAGGCAACCAAGCTACCTTAAAAAATGGAGCGATGCTTTAAACAAACAGAAATCAATAAGAACCAGTGGAAACATTTTATCCTACCTATTCCATATGATTTAGATGAAAAACATGGATACCCGATGAAATTTATCAAATCCCAATGGTGTCCCCTCCTCCAACTTATTATCAGGTATATTACTTGCGATGGTTGTTTTTCTCATTTCCATTTATACCATCTTAAACTCCTTATGGTGTTTAAGGGTCCAAAGGTCAATATTCCATATTTATTGCTTAATAGTCATTAAAAAATGGCCTATGCGGTCCAACACACTTTCAGTGATCAAGACAAAAGTTTGTTCCATCATGATTTTCTTAAAATTGTAATTTAGTATTGATTTTCTTCTATGGGTAGGACTTGGGACGAGTTTCTAAGTAAAAATAAATTTGGGAAAACCAATATTGGCCTTCTCCCCTTCCTAAGTTCCGACAAAATAGGAGGCGAGCCTCTTTGCATGAGTCTTCCAAATTAGAATCGACATCGAACCCTAAGGATACTGAAACCAATAGCCCTATCCCAAGAAATGATTTGAAAGGTGATATAGCATGGGATGGCACAATTCTGGTTGTTGAAGCTCCAATCAACCCATTGCATCTCGTAATAACTCAAGATGTTCCTATGTAGAATTTAGAAGGCTTAAAAAATCGCCACAACAAATACGTTGCACTCCATACTGAATTTAAACCTAAATAGAAGGAATCCATTTCAATTAGTACCTGCACATTCATTAGAAGTATAGCTATGGTTTCATTTCCTAGAACTATTCAACAACAAAGAGAACCCCATTTTATAGAAGTTGTGAGTGATGACAAATATCTCTCCCCGATCCATAAATTTTCTCACGATAGTGATTATCACGAACAGATCTTGGAGGTTAATAACTCCATGGAAATTCCTTCACAGGGTGAGATATCATCTATGTTTCAATCTAAATAAAATCCTTCATGTACAAGTGATTCGTCACCTGGTCGTAGTAATAAGAGTCTTAATCAATCCATGAAAAGGGTGTTCATGGAGAAAATTACTCAATTAGAAACTAGACTTGAAGAATCCCAATTGACTGAACGTGTTATGAGAGATGAAATCAAGACTCTTAAAAGAGAATTATTGTTATGGGTAAATCGTTGGTAGGACCTGAAATTAAAGAAATACAAGTACAAAGCAATGGAAAGATCCTTAGTTACGACTAATAAAATACTGGTAAAACTAGAAAAACAACAGAAAGTTAAAGTCCTGAAACTTCGATCTAGATTGGATGAAGCTCGACAAGCAGCCAAACTCCATATTACTACATAACTCATTTTTTGTTTCAATTTTATCTATAGTTGGCAGTTTTATCGATTTTTGACAAGTGGATAATTTTATCATCACACCTACAGAATCGTAGATTATGTAAGAGTTATCATGATTCATTTGTTTTCTATTTTATTAATTAAATGTGAAATTGAATGAGAACTTAACATTCTGTTTAAACTGTTGTCGCAAGTGGCCTTCACATTTATCCTGGATGCATTTTGTCTCTTACTATGCTACTGGATTTAAGGAATTTTTGCTTCCAGGTGCCTTCTGTTTGGGAGATGGTTTTAACTATCTTAAAATGCCTTGTTTTCTCATTGACAATACAATCTTATTGATTGTTTGTTTGTTTTTAACAGCTGTCAAACTGATATGTAACAAGTTTTTAAATGAAAAGTCTATTTTAGGAAGTAGATCCATAGAATCCTCCAGGTAGTTAGTTCATTTTTAATATATAAGTCGCTAGGGTGACTAAAGATAGAAGGATGCGAACAGAGAGAAAAGGTTGTCATGTAGAGTTGCACATTTGAGAATTTTGGAGCATAATCATGTGTCATGATTATATTTGTTCTGGCATACTACTCTGAGATACATCTTGAGAAACTGGTATCATTTTGATGTTTTTTTTAGATACAACTATATAAACATAAACTCTTATTACAATTTTCTTTCATGTTTTGATTTGCAAACATATTTTATTGTGTTGTATTGACCATTTTTATGCTTTCAAATACACCATGTTTAGCCTCTAACTGTATGATGTTTTATGTTATCCTTAGATAAGTTTAATTATCTAATTTAAATTTTATATCATCATTTAAATGTTTTACTCTTTCTACTATCTATTTGCATAGATATTATAATAGTAATCATTATTATAAAAAAACTTCAAATTATGAGCATGAGATAACTTGTTGTTTTGTAACATTACATGTGTTTTCTATAATAATAGTTTATTATTATTCCTTTTAAACATATGTCTATAACTTACTTCCTATGATTGGGATTATGTTATGCTATCTGAGGTTTTTCCCTCGTAATATATCACATTTTCAAGAATTTTGTTTTATAGTGCAACAAGCGATAGTAATCATTAGAACCGCTCTTGGTCAATATAGGTTAACATAGTTTATAAACAAAATAGTTAGTATTAGTTTAGCAGTTGTTAAATACCTGGTTTCTTTTTATAGAAGTTAGATAACTCATCCTTCATTAGACAGTTTTTTTGAGAAAATTTTAGAATATAAAGAGGAAGACTCTCCTTAAGAGCAAAACATTTAAATGGCAGCAAGACCATAACCCTCTGAGAATTAGCTACACCAAACCCAACGGGGTTTTTTTAAGCGCCTTGTGTGGGCTAGTTCTTAGTAGTTGGCCATAGTCAGAAAAACCGGCTAACAATTTATTAATATCAATGTTTTATATTAAAATATTTATATTAATTTTTAAAGGCCAAAATCAATTCACATTATGATTTAGTCGTGGCACAAATATAAGAAAAAATCATATAAAATTTTGGAAAGGATTAATTTTTGGATGAGCGACCACCATTTATTCCGCTACTCAACTAGCTCGAAGGGTAATTATTTGGAATGGTAGCGAAAACTTACCATGGTTTTTACTTTTTACCACGTGTTACTCCAATGTTTATTTTGTTGGGAGCTAGATCACTTTTCCAAGCCACTCTTGATCTCAATGGAATAAAGTGTATTGTATAAAATTCTTATGTCCCCCAAATTTTCTTAATGTCTAAAACCTTATGTTATAAACTTGATCCCTCCTGAATGCACTTGCTCCAATTCCAAAACGAGACATAGTATTCAGAACCAGTGGGTGGTTTTCACAAGGAAATGAAAATTGTTATGAATTTTCGTGTATTTCTAGAAATTGTTTTTTAATTTCTTTTTATGAATATCATAAACAATTAAATTCAAAAAACAAGATCTAGCAAAACAATACATGGTTTTTCAAAATGTGAATGGTTTTGAGAAATTGTTTTTGAATTTCATTTATAAAATTTATAAATAAATACAAAAAAATGGAGAAATATTACAAGACATGGTTTCTAATGGAATATGTGGTTTTCAAAAAACCAAGGCCATAATTGATTTTAATGAATATTTTTTATTCTCAAATATTTGAAAATAGATTTTTCAAAAATGGATATGGGAAAATTCAGAAATTGATTTGGGAAATATTTTGTTCCCAAATATTTATGAGGTGTATATAGAAAATTAGATTTGATCCAAGGTAATACTTCCAAATTCTGATACCTAACAATAGAGATTAAAGAATTTTTCTAGAATGTTTCTAGATTTATAGGAAGACAATAGAGGACATCTGTCAAATGATCATTCTAAATCCAATGAATTTGATTTCAGTAAGTCCAACAACTTGAGATACTTGGAATCCTTTTCCATATTTCTTGTAACCTAGTTCTACTTTTAGTATGTTGATTCGATTTGTATCCTTGAATATAGGAACAATTTGTTAAGGTAGTGGTCTATATAGTTTATGATTTGTAATGTTATTAGGGGGATTTATGAGAGAAAAAATACTATTAGGTACTTTAATTTCAATTTTGATATTAATAAAGTTGCAGAGATCAAAAGTTTTAAACTTTTCAAGACATAGATTCATGTGTCATTGTTCTTTCAACTTAGAATATAAAGAGGAAGACTCTCCTTAAGAGAGAAACATTTAAATGGTAACACGACCATAACCCTCTGAGAATTAGTTACACCAAACACAACGTGGGTTTTTTTAAGCGCCTTGTGTGGGCTAGTTCTCCGTAGTTGGCCATAGTCAAAAAAACTGGTTAACAAGTTATTAATATCAATGTTTTATATTAAAATATTTATATTAATATTTAAAGCCCAAAATTAATTCACATTATGATTTAGTCTTGGCACAAAATCAAAAAACATCATATAAAATTTTGGAAAGGATTAAAGTTTGGATGAACGACCACCATTTATTCCGCTACTCAACTAGCTCGAAGGGTAATACTTTGAAATGGTAGCGAAACCTTACCATAGTTTTTACATTTTACCACATGTTACTTCGATGTTTATTTTGTTGGGATCTAGATCACTTTTCAAAGCCACTTTTGAGCTCAATGGAATAAAGTGTATTGTATAAAATTCTTATGTCCACCAAAGTTTCTTAATGTCTAAAAACTTATGTTATAAACTTGACCCCTCCAGAATGCACTTGCTCCAAATCCAAAATGAGACATAGTATTCAGAACCAGTGGGTGGTTTTCACAAGGAAATGAAAATTGTTAGGAATTTTCATGTATTTCTAGAAATTGTTTTTTAATTTCTTTTTATGAATCTCGTAAACAATTAAATTCAAAAAACAAGATCTAGCAAAACAATACATGGTTTTTCAGAAAGTGAATGGTTTTGAGAAATTGTTTTTGAATTTCATTTATGAAATTTATAAATAAATGAAAAAAGAATGGAGAAATATTACAAAACATGGTTTCTAATGGAATATGTGGTTTTAAAAAAACCAAGGCCATAATTGATTTTAATGGATATTTTTTATTCTCAAATATTTGAAAATAGATTTTTCAAAAATGGATATGGGAAAATTTGGAAATTGATTTGGGAAATAGTTTGTTCCCGAATATTTATGAGGTGTATATAGAAAATTAGACTTGATTCAAGGTAATATTTCCAAATTCCGATACCAAACAATAGAGATTAATTTTTTTTCCATAATGTTTCTAGATTTATAGGAAGACAATAGAGGACACCTGTCAAATGATCATTCTAAATCCAATGAATTTGATTTGAGTAAGTCCAACAACTTGAGATACTTGGAATCATTTTCCATATTTCTTGCAACCTAGCTCTATTTTTAGTATGTCGATTCGATTTGTATCCTTGAAGATAGGAACAATTTGTTAAGGTAGTGGTCTATATAGTTTATGATTTGTAATGTTATTGGGGGGATTTATGAGAGAAAAAATACTATTGGGTACTATAATTTCAATTTTGATATTAATAAAGTTGCAGAGATAAAAAGTTTTAAACTTTTCAAGACATATATTCATGTGACATTGTTCTTTCAACATGTAATTTTTTCATGTGAATGTATTTCCTACTTTTCACTCCATTTTTGCATTATTCCTTCATTTTGAGTGAGAGTAAATGAATTGGAATATATCCTTTAATGCTCTGGTTCATCGGATTTAAACATTTTTATTTATTCCTCTAAAGTTAAAACAAAATTCATCTTGTGATGCTCTGTGTTAATAGACTAGTCACTATATTTCTTAATCTACTGTCATCATGCGATTCCTAAATGTCTGAGAAAATGATGCCTATCTTTCCTCTGTAACTATTTTGTCCAACCATTAATCTATTGCAACTTAAATAAATATTCATTTATTGAACTTAAATAAATATTCATTTATTGACTCTGTTCCCAATGGTATCTTTGTGTTTCAATATTTTATCTATTTACTTAATCTATTTGAAAATATCTTTGGTCATTGTATTCATTTGTTCAAAGAAGCCTTTTTGGTAGGAAAGAAACTAACTTTCCTCCTAATGATTGGTTTAAAATGTTACCTTGGAACTATCCTTCCACAACCTGAGGATAAATTATGACTGATAACATATCCTTTGAATTTATAGAGAACATGGACATAGGACAAAGAAGTGTTGTTGTTTCCCCTACAAATGAAGAATAAAAGAATGTACAATAGATTGAGAACGTCCTTGAGACGGGTCAGTCTCTATTGTTGAAGAAAGTCTTGTTGAAGCCTGAAAAGAAGTTGTTGAACCAGCCCAAAGCAAGGATTTGTTTAGAACCACATGTAAGGTAAAAGGAAATTGTTGCAAGTAAACTTGATCCCTCCTGAATGCACTTGCTCCAAATCCAAAACGAGACATAGTATTCAAAACCAGTGGGTGGTTTTCACAAGGAAATGAAAATTGTTATGAAATTTCATGTATTTCTAGAAATTGTTTTTTAATTTCCTTTTATTAATCTCATAAACAATTAAATTCAAAAAACAAGATCTAGCAAAAAAATACATCGTTTTTCAGAAAGTGAATGGTTTTGAGAAATTGTTTTTGAATTTCATTTATGAAATTTATAAATAAATGCAAAAAGAATGGAGAAATATTACAAGACATGGTTTCTAATGGAAGATGTGGTTTTCAAAAAACCAAGGCCATAATTGATTTTAATGGATATTTTTTATTCTCAAATATTTGAAAATAGACTTTTCAAAAATGGGTATGGGAAAATTTGGAAATTGATTTGGGAAATATTTTGTTCCCAAATATTTATGGGTGTATATAGAAAATTAGATTTGAATCAAGGTAATATTTCCAGATTATGATACCTAACAATAGAGATTAAAGATTTTTTCCAGAATGTTTCTAGATTTATAGGAAGACAATAGAGGACATCTATCAAATGATCATTCTAAATCCAATGAATTTGATTTCAGTAAGTCCAACAACTTGAGATACTTGGAATCCTTTTCCATATTTCTTGCAACCTAGTTCTATTTTTAGTATGTTGATTCGATTTGTATCCTTAAAGATATGAACAATTTTTTAAGGTAGTGGTCTATATAGTTTAAGAATAAGCTAGCTATGGAACAAACCTCCCTCCATCGGATGGAGGGAGGTTTGCTCCATAGATATCCCACGCCTATAGTTTATGATTTATAATGTTATTGGGGGGATTTATGAGAGAAAAAAATACTACTAGGTACTATAATTTCAATTTTGATATTAATAAAGTTGCAGATATCAAAAGTTTTAAATTTTTTAAGACATAGATTCATGTGTCATTGTTCTTTCAACATATAATTTTCTCATGTGAATGTATTTCCTATTTTTCACTCCATTTTTGCATTATTCCTTCATGTTTGAGTGAGAGTAAATGAATTGGAATTTATCCTTTGATGCTCCGGTTCATTGGATTCAAACATTTTCATTTATTCCTCTAATGTTAATACAAAATTCATTTTGTGATGCTCTATGTTAATAGACTATATTTATTAATCTATTGTCATCATGTGATTCCTAAATGTATGAGAAAATGATGCCTATCTTTCCTCTGTAACTTTTTTGTCCAACCATTAATCTATTGCAGCTTAAATAAATATTCATTTATTGAATCCATTCCCAATTGTATCTTTATGGTTCAATATTTTATCTATTAACTTAATCTATTTGAAAATATCGTTGGCTATTGTATTCATTTGTTTAGAGATCCCTCTCTAGTAGGAAAGAAACCAACTTTCCTCGTAAAGGTTGGTTTAAAATATTATCTTGGAACTATCCTTCCACAACCTGAGGATAAATTGTGAGTGATAACAGATCCTTTGAATTTCTAGAGAACATGGCCAAAGGACAAAGAAGTGTTGTTGTTTCCTTGATAAATGAAGAATAAAAGAAGGTACAATGGATTGAGAATGTCCCTGAGACGGGTCAGTCTCTATTGTTGAAGAAAGTCTTATTGAAGCATGAAAAAGAAGTTGTTGAAATAGCCCAAAGAAAGGTTTTGTTTAGAACCACATGTAAGGTCAAAGGAAATTGTTGCAAGGTAGTGATTGACAGTGTAAGTACAATCATTTTGGTGTCTATGGAAATGGTGGAGAAGTTGAATCTGAAGACAATAAAACACCCAATACCTTATAAAATATCATGGATTCAAAAGGGCCATCAACTATTGGTAAATGAACAATGCACTACAACAAAAACCTGTGATTAGCGTCTCTTTTAGCTTCCTTTTTAGCGTCCACTATCGCTTTTAGTGTATTTTTCATCATTTTTCTGGACAATGTGGATGCTTTTCCATGGGATGGTGCTTTTAATGGCATTATTTGCATCCCTTTTGAAATGATGGTGCTATTTTGGATGCTAATTAGCATCCCAATTAGCGTCCCAATTAGCATCCCAATTAGCATCCTTATTAGCATCCCAATTAGTGTCCCAATTAGCGTCCCAATCAACATCCTAATTAGCATCCCAATTAGCGTCCCCTTTTAAAATTTGGCATTATTTTGGACGCTAATTAGCATCCCAATTAGTGACCCAATTAGCATCCCCATTAGAATCCCAATTAGCATTCCAATTAGAATCCCAACTAGCATCCCAATCAGCATCCCTTTTTAAAACTTGGTGCTATTTTGGATGCTAATTAGAATCCCAGTTAATGCCTCAATTAGCATCTTAATTAGCATCCCAATTAGAATCCCAAATAGTATCCCAATTAGGATCCCAATTATCGTCCATTTTTAAAAGCTAGCGCTATTTTGGACGATAATTAGCATCCCAATTAACGTCCTAATTAGCATCCTAATTAGCATCCCAATTATCATCTCAATTAACATCCCAATTAGCATCCCAATTAACGTCCCAATTAGCATCCCAATTAGCATCCCAATTATCATCTCAATTAACATCCCAATTAGCATCCCAATTAACGTCCTAATTAGCGTCCACAAAAGCATCCCATATAACGCTAAGAATAGCCTCCAAAAATCATCATGAATATCATAGCACCATATATTAATCCTGGGTTAGCGACAAGAATTGTGCCATGAATTTTGATAGGAAAAATATTCAACATAGCGCCAAGCATAGATCCAGGAATTGCACCTAGAAAACATCCAACATAGTGCCAGGTAGATATCCAGGTATAGCACCTGGAATAATGCTAGAAATTTCGAAAGGAACTGCGCTAGGAATTCCACTAGGTTTAGAGCTAGGGATTGTGTTCAGAAAATGTCTGACATAAAGTCAAATATATCAATGTCAATGTCATTGATCATGATTCATGTGACAGCATTTTTGTGTGATGCTATATTTCATTTATGTAGAAGGAGTTCATGCCCACAAGCAATGTAAAATTAGTGCATATCTCCCTATGATCACTGAGTGCATAGCCCCACACACCTCCAATCGAAGCAAGAATGAAGTGTGTTTTTGGATCTATTCATCGACAAAAACATCATTGGGATCCACGAACTTTGCATCAAGAACCATACTCTATAATTCTCCTAACTTGCTTGCACACATTAAATATCCCAATTTAACATGCAAAGACACCACACTAACAAAGATTTATCCCCAGTAGTGGCTTATGGCCCGATGGATGGATTATGAGTCCCAAATAAATGTTATGGTCTAAGACCATTTCTTTTCACATCAAACCATGGGACATGAATTGAGAACCATCCTTGGTAGTTTAATCCTGAAAATCTTAGCAATATTACACTTGAAAGCCAAAATTCCTTATGGAGGACATGTATGTTAGCTGGGGCCCCATAAATGGACCATGAGCTCCTTATGAAATATGTAATGTGATATTTTATATGTGTACATATACCAAGGAATGGGCCTTTAAAACTATCCTTAGTTTGCTAATCCTCAAAATGATGACCATATATCACATGTATGTTAAATATTTCTTAAAAAGCTCTATGTGGTGGCTTAAAAGACTGTGCATGGACCATGGGACCTATATGGAATTGGTAAGGACTTAGACCCTCCTTAATTTAAATCTTGGTTCATAACAACCATCCTTAGTGTTACAAATCTTGATATGGCCACCATATTCCTCTTGCATGTTAAATTTTTCCTATGAAGGGCTTATGTGATAACTAAGGCCCTACACATTGCCCATGATCCATAGAGGAAAATATTGGTGTAGGGATTTGTATTTTTGTGTTGGACTATTTAATGGGAAATGATAATGACACTTAGCATCCCAAAGCTTTAAATGAGTACCATATCCCTCTCACATGCAAAAATATGGTGGCTCAAGGCCCCACACATCGCCCATGAGCCTCAAGATCATATGTTATGGAAAAAAAACCTATATCTTGGCACCAAACCATGTATTAGGCACTAAAATTAACCTCTAATGTGGAAAAAATCAAAATCACCACCATAATGCACTCGAGGGATGATATTCACTACTAATTTCCTATGTGGTTGTTGTGGCCCCATGCATGACCCATGAGCTCCATAGAAAAATGTTATGGCTCAAGACCTTGACTTTCAACCCTAAAACATTTTATGATTCTAAATACCATCAATGGTTTGCTAAAGATTGCAAGAAACACCATATCTCACTCATATTCCAAAGATTCCCTTTGTAGAACTTGTGTGGTGGTCCAAGGTCCCATGTATGGACCATGAGATCCAAAGACAAACTCATGGGTCAATAACTTGTATTTTTGTATCAAACCTAACTTGGACACCAAGAAAAATCCCCATTATAGGATCATATATCATTGACATGATGAAGATTCCATTTGTAAGGTCTGTGTGGTGGTGGAACATTGAAGGAATGGTTAAATTTTTAATGAAAGTGTTAGAACTAATTAAGATGCCATTTAAGGTGTAATACCAAAATAAAAATACTAATAATAAAATTTCATTTTATAAATACTTATGCAAATACAATGGATCGTTACGATTCCCTTGACCATCGCATAACATGCATCTGCATAGAAAATATCTAGTCTACATGTTAGATATGGTCATCATTTTGAAAACGATGGTTCACGAAGCTGATAAAAACTTCTTATATCCCCTAAATGGCAAGATTTAGATGTATTAAATTATTATTTTAAGTATGATATTGATAGAAATAACATTTTTATATGCTAGATATATTAGGAAACTATTCCCTTTGGAAAATCATCAAAGGGTTTCTTGATGCATAGGTTGTAGGTTTGAGACTGCTAGACAGTAAAAAAATTAATTTGCCATATATATTAAAAAAATGAACTTCTTTGAATTCATGCCCACTAAGGGCTTCCTATTTTATTTCAACTTAAAGACTATACACGAGATATACCATTCCAATCTCGATGTTGCGTTGTGTTTTTTTATCAATGTCCTTATCTTTTAGTGCAAACCAATAAATACCTTTGTAGGGGAAACCAAGAATGTGATGGGTCACTATGAAAGTACAATCTCCTAGATAGGAATACAACCAATTCACAAAGCATCTTGTAATATGATTTCAACTTCTTAATTTTGTTTATGTATAATAAGCCAAAATATTTGAAATCTATGCATTCCTTCCTCTCTGGTCTTCAATTTTATTGGTCATTCTTCTATTGAAGTGTGAGAGGGATACCTAGATATCCTCTTAATGTAATTCATTTATCCATTGAGTTATTTGTAGGTTTGAGGTCTCATATATGCAATAGCTAAAGTGACTATGAATTTCCATTCTTTTCTAAAACAAACAATTGATTTTACGATGCCAAACTGAAACAACTCCTACCCCTAATGTAAAACAATTATCATGACCAAAATAAGAAGAGTTAATCAACACTCAAACTAGATTTGATCCACAATACCATATTATAACTAGAGCCAATCCATAGAGCTAGAGGAAGCAACACATTGCACCTATAACCTACCTCACTAGAGATATTAGTGCCCAACCACACCCAAAAACCCCCACTTTGTTGACTTTCACATATTGCTTGCTAAGAGCCAAAACTACAACTAATTTCAAAAATGAAAATAACATCTTCAAAACTCTAATTTATTGCTGCAAGGTTGATAAACCTCACCTCTTGCTTGAACAAATGAGTAGGTATTTAATGTTAATATCTTTAATTCCCATCCTTTCACCTTAATGTTACGTTGAATCTTGTCTCCTAAATTCACTTCGATTATGTTTTAGTATTCTATACTTATAATCTTCATGGGAGATGAGATATAAGAGGTACTATATCTTATTTATACCCATTATTCCAACATCTAACGAAAACAGTTGCTTGCAAACAATGAAGGCTCTGAGATCTTGTGCTCACCAAGGTCAACGGATTTCCAGCATGGCTAGGCTAAGGTACGTCGGTTTATTTTTCATCCCCATTTTTTTGCCCTTATTTGATGTATACGATGTATGTTGTTGCTGTTATTTGCATTTGACACATCAAATTATATACTTCTTGTGCCCTGTTTTAATACCTGATTCTCATCCAAGGGTTTGTGTGAATGTTTATATATTTTCATAAGGTTTCATTTCCATTGCGTCGATTGCAATGGCTAGTGGAATATTTTTAGATTTCCCAATATGTGCCAATATTTTCTTCTTAATCCTAGAATTGAAAAACCTGGTTGCTGCACGGGGATTCTTTGAAATCCTGCGGGAGAAATCAAACCCTATATTAGATATTAGTGTTTAAACCCAAGCGATGCATTTAGCCAGTTTACCGAGTAGCTCCCTAGCTGATGCAGGATAGGTTGGTTCAAACTAGTGTATGCTTCCTACAAGACCAGGACTTCATTCTGGTAAAGTGCAATAATTGAAATGATACTTTGTTCAACTAACTATCTTAAGAAGGGTGTACATACCCACTTCAAATTGACCTTTCAGGCCCCTATTGTTATTTCCCTCAATTAGACCTATATTTCTTCCCTTCAAAGGCACCAAACTCTCTTTCTCCTTGCTTTATCAGGTTTTCCTTACTTACCATAAGCCGCTTAGGAAAAACCCCAAGGCGAGTTAAAACCTCCAACCGATTAGTCGAACCCGACCAGACTTACTGAGACGCCAACTAGAGAATGATTGACTTGCCCAATCTGATAGTAAGTTAGCCAACCAAGCATATGTATTTCCTTGCAATATGATCTAGATGATTGCTTGCAATATTGGAGTCTTTAATAATTATTTCTGATGGATAATACCTCCAAGTCGTGTAATAGAAGAGACTGTCACTATTAAGTGAACTGAACCTATAGCAGTGTTACCCTGTGAAGGGTCTCTCCTATGTTGACAGAAAAACATTTTGAAGGCCATCTACAACACTTTAATTCATCACTTGGTGACAAAGCAACTATGGTGGAGATGATATATCTATAGCAGCATTTATGGGCACACAAAGTTATTTACTCAGTCATTTTAGATTTGATTTTGCTTAATGCATTTGATGTCATGAATGAGTTGTTAATGTAAAATATCAGTTCATGGTGTCTTTCTCCCAAAACATGATAAGTGATAGTCACTTACAGCAATAGTGTGTAAATGTTCATGGTGTCTTTCTCCCAAAACATGATATGGATATGATTTGATAAGGATAAGATTATATCATCCATTCTTGTGAGGTAGCAGGGCTCCTTGCTCATTGTTATTGCAATTATATTGATGATGACTGTGATGACAGCAATGATGTTCATTTATTGTTTGATGATGATGACGATGTGGATGTCAACAATTATTATGCATGTGGTATCACTTTTGGATCCTAATTGATTCTAATGGCACCCATTTTTTTGTAATGACATCTAAAAAATCCTTATATTATCATCGAAATGACTGTAATGACGTATAAATGGCCTTAACAATTACATGACATTAATCCTAAGGTCGATAGTGATTAAGAACACTAATGGCATATGAGGGACCATAATGAGAATGATGACGATGATTTTGTTGATGATGTACTTAATGCTGACGATTATGATGGTTAAGATGACGGTGATGTACCATATGGAATTGATGATGATGATGATGATGACAACCTTGATGTCCACGATGATGATGCATGTCATAATACTTCTAGATACTGTAGGAATTGAGATATTGGAGCTAATAACAAGTAATAGAGGTTGTGAGGTATTGACCATAAAAATATTGTTATCCATTGGGTTTTACATTAACTGATATGGCCATTGGGTTTAGTAGTTCCCCCACCCCCAACCCCCCCACTCGCCTACACACACCTTGCAGAGAGGTAGTACAATACCATTTATCTCCATTCCTTGCCATGAAAATCTACATTTGAATTGCCAACCCGAACTTCGATAAATTACCCGTTTAAAAATAATTTATGGGTATTAAACATGAATGTCAGGAGATCCCACAATGGCTCCCTGAACATTCATTCATTATTCACATCAACCAAGAGAACAAGTTGGTTGGCTCATTCATCTCTCAGAATCATAATTGAATTAGTTGTCAATGTGGGCTCCGAATTTTTGGTTTTCTTCATTCTTGTTAAGAATAAAGACACGAGGAAAATGGAGTGGTTTTTTTTTTTGGATAATGGGAAGAACCCCCATGACTAGCCAGTTTTCCATTCAGTAAGTTACCACAAACTGGGGGCATCTAATCCGTCAAAATCACCTGGGGATCGCACCCGGCTTGGATCACACCAACCCTTAACATGGTTGGATTTTTGGAATCCATGGGATTTGAATCGATGACCTTTCCTCTCAGGGGGTGTCTTAAACATACCTCACCACCAACGTTTATACATCTCACAGATAGGAAAATGGAGTGGGTTACATAGAAAAAGAATTCAAATTATTATCCATATTCTGGATATTTTCATAAATTTAATTAAGGCGGGTAAGAACATATGGATAATAACAACATGGAAATAGTTGGAGGATAAGGTGGGGTGGGAGTGGGGCCACATACCCTTTGCTAGGTTTGCATGGTGGTTAAATATCCCATGCATTGTCCATGAGTATCAGTGGTAAACTTTATGGCTCAATACCTTCAATTTCAACCTCTACCTATGGAATGATCCCCAAGGATCATGATTACTTTTATCAACCTTACATTTCCACCAAATCACACTTGTAGGAAACAATCTCTTATGAATTACATGTGTGATGACTGGAGCCTCACAAATTTCCTATAAACCCCAATGATAAATTTTATGTCCTAATAGGTACCCTATATTTCATCCTTAAACCATGTTCTAAGAGGTCACACAAAATATGAGATCTAATGGACAAACCAAAACCTAAGAAAACCACACAAATATTTTCATAATAATAATAATAATAATAATAATAATAAATAACTAAAAAACAGAAACATAAAACAAAAATTCAAAACACTTTCCTCACTTACCTCTTGTGCACTTCCAATCAGGCACACTGCCTTCGATCGGGGACACGCATAGACCCATTACTTAGGTACATGCATTCAAAAACATGTTCGAAGACAAAGATATGAACTCCTAATAGAGCCTCAAGGATGTGATTCCTCATGTATCTTGTTGTTTCTCTTAGCTTACTCAGATTTTGAACTCGTGGAATCAACCTATTTCCAATGCCAAGTCTAAGGTTAGTTGAGAACCACTTTCCACATGTCATTATTAACTGAATTTCATAACATATTTCAAAACTTGTTGTTTGGATGCCTCCTCATAAGTGAATGATTCATATTCAATGGCATGGCTTATCTGAGATATAAAACTAGAGAAACCTTGAAGCCTCATAATATGCTTCTTAAAGAGATCAAGTGAATACTCCCTGGCCTCCTCCCTTTGCTCATCTTAACAGGATGACTCATGGACTTGGCTCACTTCTGATATCACTAGGAGGCTCTCTGAATAAATTTCTCAAGGGAGATCACATATTTACTTTGTAATCCCATTTTGCTGGGGTTTGAGGAGCATAGTTGGCTCCCTCTTGATCTCTAAACTTAACATTTGTTCTAATCTAGTAAGAACAAGCCATCAATAACAAATGTCTGGAATATTCTCTTTTGTTAACACTATGTTGACACCTAGGAGGATGAATATCTAGGATAATTGATCCTACATTCTGTGGATCCTCTTAATCCCTTGTTGGTCTCCCAACAGATCCCTTTCTGTTTGCTTGTGAAAGGGAACCCACTAGAGAAAGTTTTTGAAATATGTAGCTGTTAGCTACCGATTTCATTTCTGTAGCTTTTGGTTACATATTTTCTCTAACTAAATTTCTCTATGAGTTCTTTGACCAATTGCTTTTGGTTTCGATTTGTAAATATTTTTCTTTTTCTATTATTTTCGTAAATAAATTTTATAACTATAAGTATAAAATTTCGAGAAAATCATTTAGATATCTCAACCAAAAAAAAAATAGTTAGTTTTCACATGAAGATTTGGGCATCCTGCACTAAGTCAAGCAAAAACTCATGTCAGTGGAAAATCTAGATATAGCTTGAGGGAAAGAAAACAAAACATAAATGTTATTGATAGATGTATATCAAATTTTATGGTTAGAAAATTTCACATATTATTCACTAATATTCTAAATGGAATAGGTGATAATAAACTAGTGGTGAAATATCCTAACTATTACATCTTAATCCTATCATATAAACATTTAACATTTGATCTATCCTATATCCTAGATCTACTTTGCATCATGATGATTTAATGAACTAGATCTTACGAAATCTGCAGCATTATAATTATTATAACACGATTCCCATTGTTGGTCATTTCATGGAATGATTTAATTCCAAATGTCTTACGAGTCATTGCTTACTTAATGAACCATGTACCTAGACCATACTTGTATGTCAGGTGATGATAACCCTCAAAAACCGCATGGTAATCAATTCTTTGTGTAGGGTTTGGCCTGACTATTCGACATTTTGGTTTTTCGAGCTTTGAGTTTATGTTTCAGCTGTGTCTGAACTCTGTGATTAGGTTTTGGATACTTTGTTTCGACACAAAACCTGTAGCAACTCAGGAATAGGCTTGTTTTTTAGAGTTAATCTACACTTCAGTTCTTAATTCCGAGAAGGAAAAGGGATTAGGATTTTGTTACCATAATTTATTCTTTTCCAAATTCTTTGACAAGTTCAGTTTGGTTACATAGTTTGTATGACCTAATTATACATTTTAGAACAGGGATTTCTTGAGTTTATTCGTCTATGGAAGATTTACAATGCAAGAAACTTCTCCCACGCAAATATTAATAATTCCCTAAATATTAGTTGGTCATATGAAGCTTTATACCCAGGTCTGTCAGTTTTGAAGAATGGTAATTGATATTGAACCAGAAATGCATTTTCCAGAAAATTATCTTCTGTATATTTCAAATGTTGAAAAATCATTAAAGGTTTGTTCATATTGTTTGACAATTCTGGAATCATTATCTCAGAAATTCATTATTCCAGCAAAACAATACGGTCGATTGTCTACAAAATGATGAATTTGCAAACCCTTAGGTTTTTCTGCATTTGAATAGTCAGAATGTTGTAAATAATGGTTTTAGTTTTAAGAAAATCTTCAGAAAAAATTCTGTATTTTCTTGATAATGGTATAAATATTTCTGTTTCATTTTACAGAAATCATAAAAATACATCACCTAGAAACACTTTCTGTATCATTTGAATGTACAGACTCTCATTTTAAAAAATGTTTCGATTGAACTAAATGATTTCTGGAATCCTTTTTGTTTGCAAACTACTATCCTGAGAACTACTGTGATTTTCTTATAATCATTAAAAAAAAATCCTGATGAATGATGACTGCTTCTTTCTTGAAAGCATTCTCTATTTCTGCTTGACTTGAAAAGATGAATTTCAACACACTATCCATTTCTCATGAATTGATTCCAATAGCATACGTTGAGTAACGTTTATTCATTTGAATTCTGGGAAATGGGATCCAAATTTGATGAAACATAGCCACATGATAAGTCGGATTGAAAAACGTTTCTGAGTGTATTCTTTTCATAATTGATGAAAACATGAAAGTAAATAGAATTATTACTTATTGAATGATATTCTGAAAACGTTTTCTTTTGCTGAGGGATATTCAGTGTCTGTCAAAATTGAGTAAATAAATATGAAATTTTCAAGAATATTACCTTTGAACATTTGAGTGATATTTCTTTCTGATTGAAGATGCTTTGCTATGATTCTGAATTATGATGCATTTTGTTTTTTGCATTCTATTTTCTTAGCAGACAGTCTATCCATATCTTGGATCATTGTTTTTAGAAGGATGCATACTTATTCACGGGAAGGATTGTAGCTATGAGGAGATTGTTATGATTCTGGAATCATTATGGAAATCAAAGACTGTGGTGCCAAGTCAGATGAAGAAAAACATGCCACGAATTTTGTTCTCAGCCAGTAACAGAAAACGTGTGTCAGTACTGACATATTTTTTTCCGGGATTCACTGCTCATAAATGGAGATAAATTTCGAAAATCCGCCACATGGGTTTTTTTCAGAACGGGCCCATTTATCTCTTCTTAGGAATATTTCCTCAGAAAGTGAGGGATTATGGGACATTTTTGTGGATCTTTGAACACGTTTTTTCCAACTGCGTCCAGCAAAACAATTTCTGTTTCTATCTTTAATTTCTTTTTATTTATTTAAAGAGGCAGAGGATCAATAAATGAGGGGGGGTCGATGGTTGGGGAAAGGGACCAGGCAGGATCACTTTATCATTTTCTGTAGCTAAAGACAATTTCTTGTTAGTAGTTGCAGCATCCTTTAACTGGAGATATTTATAAGTATATTTGCAGTATTTTTACTATGGAGATGTACTTATAGTATCATATGATCTTGTTATTTCTTTTCGCAGTCTTTATGTTTTGTCACTTTTCTTTGAAGAAATGTGCAAATGCATCATGTTAAAATTGTTGATCTATGCTGGTTTTAACTTGCAAATTCATGTCACGTAATCAATCTGATGTTATCATTGTAATATATGTGATATACTAGTTCTTTGTGTTGTCTTGTTCTTTTTCAGAATTTCTTCTGAAGTTTTCAGGATTGACTGCACAGTATCATTATTTGCAAGTTGATTCCAGGTTTTATATTATCATGCTCCTGATTAGGATAGGATATCTAGGATATATGAGTGGTAGTCTTTATTTAATTTATAGAAACTGGATTGAATTAGATTTTATGTTAGCACTTTGTCAAATTATCTTTCAATTTTGTATACATGTCTATATTGTAATTTCTATGATTGGTTAAGTTTGTTAACTCTATCCTTACCATGTATTCCTGTACACATAGGTTAATTAGTTTAACTAGATTAATTCTTTAGTTGTCATTTATGTATTATATGAGCTAACTTAGTAATCAGTTTTAACAGTTCCCTTTGTATATTCATAAGTGTAGTATAGATTCAGTTAACAAACATTAACTTTACTTCTTTCCTTTGAGTCTCCTCCTGTAATTGGGAGTGATTTAAGAGAAGGCAATGGGGCCTTAATCCCGTCAGAGACAGCTATCTAATGACTGAGAGCAGCCTTTGAAAGCTTTTGGATCAGGTTGTCTCTTAGTTGACTACTATGCCAATTCGGCCTATCAACAATGGCGCTAGAAGGAGGGCATGACCCGCAAGAAGATCGTGCTTTCAGTTTTCGTACATCTGGTGAAAGTTTTTCTCCAGAGATATCTAATTTCTTGCGACAACTGAGCTTCAATGGAGAAGGTAAGATTTCTGCTTCTCATCAACTTTCAGATTTTAATTATTTTTGTGATTTCATAGATGTATTTGATGAGGTTGAGAAATGCAGACTTTTTGCAGCTACTTTCACAGGAAGAATTCTGTGTTGGTTTGAGTTCTTGCCAGCAAAATCCATTCATTCATGGGAACATTTCACGAAGCTATTTCTCAATGCTCATGAGAATTATAGTTACAAGAAACTTGGACTTGAACTAGAAAATCTTCGTAGACATAAAGATGAATCTCTTGCTGATTTCTTTTCCAGATTTATGTTAATATGTTGTAGGTTTCATGAGATTCACCAGCTTTCCGAAAAAGACACAATGGATTGGTTTCTCTATCTTACCTCTCTCTCTGATTTTCATGATTTGGAAAAGAATGAAAAATCTGCAATAGATAGTATGCATGTTAGTTCATCAGTTGAAAATGGTTTAGAATCTATTTTTACTAATTCCACTGCTGAAAATGAAATTGTTGAAAATGGACAAATCACAGAATCTTATGATAAGCAATTTCAAGAACAAGAGAATAAAGATGATGATTCAACTGATACATTAAGTGATAATTCTAAAACTCTTGTTGTCCACACTACAATGGAAGACGAATCACAAATTCTAAATTCTTCAACTGAATGTGCTAGTGATGATATAATTTCATTATCTTCTTCTCATTATGAGTTAGTTCCTTTCATTCCTTCAAAAAATTCATTAATTCAGAGTTTTACTAATGATGCTTCTGTTAAAACGGTCAAACGAACAAATTGTATCAATAGAGAAGCATTTAATCTTTTATACTCTGAATCTTACTACTCTTTGTATCCTGATGTTTTTGTTGATCATAGACTACATTTACATGTTAATGATTATCTAAGGAATACTCCATTATGGTCAGATTTGGATAGGATACAAAGGAATACATTTTTGGAGGATGAAGGACACATTGATATCTATTTTGATTTATTTCAAATTTGTCATGAAGAAGATCATAATTTTTCTACTATCATCACTCATCAGACTCATGCATATTCATCTATTTCATATTTTGTCAGTAAGGATAATGATTCAGTTTGTAATATTGAAAGGGATGTACAATTTATTCATGATGTATTGAACATTGATTTTCTTCATTGCAACATGATAATCATATCTGAAGCCAATGTCATCAATTTTAATCTGCACATTAAAAGACACAATGACGTATTTGATTTCAAAATAATACCCAAATGTCATTTTGTTCTTTTAAAATTTAGTCATGATGATAATTGTGTTAAAAGATACATTTTTTACCGAATCCTTTTCACGAATTTTGAATCATACTTCTCATAATATTCTTTTTAGTCATGATTCTCATGTGAAATCTATTGACCTCCAACTCAATTTTTATGACCCGATTTATACATGGTGGGAGGAATCATTTATTAAAAGGTTTCCATGTCATCTTTCATGCTTTGTACATACAAAATTTGATTTAATTTCTTTATTTCAATTTAAAGTATTTCGATTTCCAAAACTCATACATGACTTGTTTTCTTTGGCAGGTTTCAAGCTACGTGAATGGATTCATTGAAAATACACGTTTACTTAATTTGCATATATTTTATTAGTTTAGATTAGGTTTATACTTTAGATTGATTTATGCTTGTTTATATTTGAATAAATGCAGATATATGGAGTTGCGACAACATAATTCTAAGGGTGAGATGATGACGCCATTATCAGGGAAGCAATCATTTACTTTCTCTCTCTTTTAAATCTTCCCATTGAAATAAAGCAACTCTCATTCTTTTATAGCTGCATATTCATTAGAATTTATTTTGTCCCTTTTCTTTTTGAATAAAACACATTAGATTAACATCCGATCAATTATTAAAAAACAACTTTGACTTAATTGAAAGATTTAAAAAAAATTTAAAGGCAAAACTAAGGAAGGATAGGGATAAAAAACTTTAAAATACGTTAATCTATTTTTAATCCCCTATTTTTCTTCTTTGCTCGTAATTAGTCATATGTTGTTAAGCCTATTTTCCATTGATGAGATCTTGATTAACTCATGTGTTATGTGTGTATAATTTTATTTAAAATTTCATTTTTTTTACTAAGAGTTTTCTTGTAGACTCTGAAATCCTTATTTTCAGTAATTTGCTGAAATAAAACACATGTATATATTGTACATTTGTAATTATCGATCGTTTTCTTTTCTTTCTTTTCAGTTTATTTTTTGCTTTTTCTTTTGATTTTTTGTTTTCCTTTTGATTTTTCAAAACTAGAAAAAATGATTGGGATTTGGGAATGTTTTTCTGTCATAAACTTGGAATCTGATTATATAAAAGAAGAAGAAAGCTAGACTTTTAGAAATCTGTTCTTATCTCAGAAATAAAAGAAAAAGAAATTGAACTGTTGTAAGCAAAAATTACTAGACGAAAAATTTCACTTTATTTCATTCCTTTTATCATTATCCTCAAATTATTGGATTTAATGAATATCGAACTCACTATTACTACGAATTCTATTACTTATTTAGAAATCAGTTCTGGGAAAGTAGTTGCAATTTAAAAATAAAATCAGCTATCTATAGATCCTTTACGCTATCTTACTCGTAAAGAGTTTCCTATTACGTTCCCCCATTATAAACATGCAAATCTCTTGTAGATGAGCACTTAAATGCTGAGTATGAAACCTTCTTTAAACTTATTAGCTTGGGATATAAGCTGTTGGGTAGAATGGGTTAAAATACGTACCCTTTCGAGGCTATGGACGCCTGCAGGCAGGAGGGCTCCATCTGTGGCATACTTGGATTCCAAATCATAAATTGTTATATATACAAAAGTATATAAGAATCCAAAGCCATCCCACACTCGTGAAGAGGTTCCAATGCAGCTTACCCATTAATAAATTGAGAAGTTCTAAATATTCGTATTTTATCTTATCTTGGGACTAGAACGATAGGATGTGTGGTTAAAAGTCAACCCTTTCGAGGCTATGGACACTTCCGGGGAGGGTCATGACTATAGTATTGGGATCATATCTTAAAAACTGGTCAAATATCAAAATTACGTTGTATTTCCTAGGGCTAATTTCTTTTGGAGTCTTATGTTTTCTGAAAAAACTTAAAATTCGTATCATCTTTGAAGGTAATCTTTGGATAATGATAAGAGAATTGAATTTAGTATTACTTTGAAATCTAGTTTTATAAAAAACACAGTTATTTTATCTTTAGAAAAATGCGGATCTGAGTTAAAGAAAATTTTTCTTGTCATGCTACATACATGAGTCAGATTTTAGCTTTTGGCAGAGATAACTGCTTCACCCCGTAAAGTCACCATTTGTTGGTCTCCCAATAGATCCCTTTCTGTTTGCCTGAGAAAGGGAACCCACTAGAGAAAGTTTTTGAAATCTGTAGTTGTTAGCTACCGATTTCATTTCTGTAGCTTTTGGGTACATATTTTCTCTAACTAAATTTCTCTATGAGTTCTTTGACCAATTGCTTTTGGTTTCGATTTGTAAATATTTTTCTTTTTCTATTATTTTTGTAAATAAATTTTATAACTATAAGTATAAAATTTCGAGAAAATCATTTAGATATCTCGACCAAAAAAAGAAAAACAGTTAGATTTCACATGAAGATTTGGGCATCATGCACTAAGTCAAGCAAAAACTCATGTCAGTGGAAAATCTAGATATAGCTTGAGGGAAAGAAAACAAAACATAAATATTATTGATAGATGTATATCAAATTTTATGGTTAGAAAATTTCACATATTTTTCACTAATATTCTAAATGGAATAGGTGATAATAAACTAGTGGTTAAATATCCTAACTATTACATCTTTATCCTATCATATAAACATTTAACATTTGATCTATCCTATATCCTAGATCTACTTTGCATCATGATGATTTAATGAACTAGATCTTAAGAAATATGCAGCATTATAAATATTATAACACGATTCCCATTGTTGGTCATTTCATGGAATGATTTAATTCCAAATGTCTTACGAGTCATTGCTTACTTAATGAACCATGTACCTAGACCATACTTGTATGTCAGGTGATGATAACCCTCGAAAACCGCATGGTAATCAGTTCTTTGTGTAGGGTTTGGCCTGACTATTCGGCATTTTGGTTTTTGTAGCTTTGAGTTTATGTTTCAGCTGTGTCTGAACTCTGTGATTAGGTTTTGGATACTCTGTTTCGACACAAAAACTGTAGCAACTCAGGAATAGGCTTGTTTTTGAGAGTTAATCTACACTTCAGTTCTTATTTCTGAGAAGGCAAAGGGATTAGGATTTTGTTACCATAATTTATTCTTTTCCAAATTCTTTGACAAGTTCAGTTTGGTTACATAGTTTGTATGACCTAATTATACATTTTAGAACAGGGATTTCTCGAGTTTATTCGTCTATGGAAGATTTACAGGGCAAGAAACTTCTCCCAAGCAAATATTAATAATTCCCTAAATATTAGTTGGTCATATGAAGATTTATACCCAGGTCTGTCAGTTTTGAAGAATGGTAATTGATATTGAACCAGAAATGCATTTTCCAGAAAATTATCTTCTGTATATTTCAAATGTTGAAAAATCATTAAAGGTTTGTTCATATTGTTTGACAATTCTGGAATCATTATCTCGGAAATTCTTTATTCCGGCAAAACAATACGGTCAATTGTCTACAAAATGATGAATTTGCAAACCCTTAGGTTTTTCTGCATTTGAATAGTCAGAATGTTGTAAATAATGGTTTTAGTTTTAAGAAAAACTTTAGAAAAAATTCTTTATTTTCTTGATAATGGTATAAATATTTCTGTTTCATTTTACATAAATCATAAAAATACATCACCTGGAAACACTTTCTGTATCATTTGAATGTACAGACTCATTTTAAAAAACGTTTCGATTGAACTAAATGATTTCTGGAATCCTTTTTGTTTGCAAACTACTATCCTGAGAACTGCTGTGATTTTCTTATAATCATTAAAAAAAAATCCTGATGAATGATGACTGCTTCTTTCTTGAAAGCATTCTCTATTTCTTCTTGACTTGAAAAGATGAATTTCAAAACACTATCCATTTCTCACGAATTGATTCCGATAGCATACGTTGAGTAACGTTTATTCATTTGAATTCTGGGAAATGGGATCCAAATTTGATGAAACATAGCCACATGATAAGTCAGATTGAAAAATGTTTTTGAGTGTATTCTTTTCATAATTGATGAAAACAGGAAAGTAAACAGAATTATTACTTATTGAATGGTATTCTGAAAACGTTTTCTTTTGCTGAGGGATATTCAGTGTCTGTCAAAATTGAGTAAATAAATATGAAATTTTCATTTTCTGATTGAAGATGCTTTGCTGTGATTCTGAATTATGATGCATTTTGTTTTCTGCATTCTATTTTCTTAGCAGACAGTCTATCCATATCTTGGATCATTGTTTTTAGAAGGATGCATACTTATTCACGGGAAGGATTGTAGCTATGAGGAGATTGTTATGATTCTGGAATCATTATGGAAATCAAAGACCGTGGTGCCAAGTCAGATGAAGAAAAACATGCCACGAATTTCGTTCTTAGCCAGTAACAGAAAACGTGTGTCAGTACTGACAGTTTTTTTTTCGGGCTTCACTGCTCATAAATGGAGATAAATTTCGAAAATCCGCCACATGGGTTTTTTTCAGAACGGGCCCATTTATCTTTCCTTAGGGATATTTCCTCAGAAAGTGAGGGATTATGGGACATTTTTGTGGATCTTTGAACACGTTTTTTCCAACTGCGTCCAGCAAAACAATTTTTGTTTTATCTTTAATTTCTTTTTATTTATTTAAAGAGGCAGAGGATCAATAAATGAGGGGGGGTCGATGGTTGGGGAAAGGGACCAGGCAGGATCACTTTATCATTTTCTGTAGCTAAAGACAATTTCTTGTTAGTAGTTGCAACATCCTTTAACTGGAGATATTTATAAGTATATTTGCAGTATTTTTACTATGGAGATGTACTTATAGTATCATATGATCTTGTTATTTCTTTTCGCAGTCTTTATGTTTTGTCACTTTTCTTTGAAGAAATGTGCAAATGCATCATGTTAAATTGTCGATCTATGCTGGTTTTAACTTTCAAATTCATGTCACGTAATCAATCTGATGTTATCATTGTAATATATGTGATATAATAGTTCTGTGTGTTGTCTTGTTCTTTTTCAGAATTTCTTCTGAAGTTTTCAGGATTGACTGCACGGTATCATTATTTGCAAGTTGATTCCAAGGTTTATATTATCATGCTCCTGATCAGAATAGGATATCTAGAATATATGAGTGGTAGTCTTTATTTAATTTATAGAAACTGGATTGAATTAGATTTTATGTTAGCACTTTGTCAAATTATCTTTCAATTTTGTATACATGTCTATATTGTAATTTCTATGATTGGTTAAGTTTGTTAACTCTGTCCTTACCATTTATTCCCGTACACATAGGTTAATTAGCTTAACTAGATTAATTCTTTAGTTGTCAGTTGTGTATTATATGAGCTAACTTAGTAATCAGTTTTAATAGTTCCCTTTGTATATTCATAAGTGTAGTATAGATTCAGTTAACAAACATTAACTTTACTTCTTTCCTTTGAGTCTCCTCCTGTAATTGGGAGTGATTTAAGAGAAGGCAGCGGGGCCTTAATCCCATCAGAGACAGCTATGTAACGACTGAGAGCAGCCTTTGAAAGCTTTTGGATCAGGTTGTCTCTTAGTTGACTACTGTGCCAATTCGTCCTGTCAACATCCCTCTATACTTCAACACTCAACTCCCTCTAAGCATAAACAATGTAATCATACTGTATTACTTGTCATCAGAGCAAGTCACATCAACCTCCTCTCGTGGATCTTTCCTACAAGTTAAATTTAGTTTGATAGTCAACAATAACCAATATCAATTTTATATAATGGCGTAGTCTTAGCATCCATCCATATATTATCTATATGCCATCAAGAGCATATCAATCACATATATGCAACATGTCATGACAATACAAAGAATCAAAACAAATTGGCATAGAAACTCATCCTTCTTTATATTTTCCCTTATACAGAAGTCACCGTGATCATCTTGATCTAGTCATCATATTGGGCATGTAATTCGAAAGTGTGCAATGGAATCATCATCATATCCTCCTCATATAGTATCACACTACTACATATGGTTCAAAAGTCCCACAACAGTTTGCCACAAATAAGTTAAAATAATTTTTCATGGAAAAACAGTTTAAAATTTTGGAAAAAAATGAAAATGTCCCTGACGATCGTTGCTATAGCGACGTATATTACATTACGACCAAAAGACTAATAATTCTACTTACAATCTAAACCCAGATAATTACACATACTCTTGATATATTTTCTTCATACAAAATTGTTAAAAACCATAATAACTTCCTGTATCCAACCTATATTTTGAGGTTTAAAATTAATAAAAAAATATATAATAACACTTGAGTCTCCCCAACCCAATTGACCTCTCACGAGGTGCTGCTTTATTGAGGATATGCTTTTAAAATCAATATAAAATGCAGTGATCAAATTTGAAGGGTAGGTCTTAATTTCAATTGGAAGGGAATTTGTTCTCTTATCCCTTGAGAGATGAAGGACAATATAAATAATTGTACTTCCATTGACAAGTATAAATTAATTAAATCCTTCCATCAAAAAAATGCAAAAAACAAATATTGTTCTTTCAATTTTTTACAATTTTAAACAATTAAACACCCCTTAATATCTACATGAAAAAATGATATATTTTCAATGAAACTTATTTTGAACACATTAAGTTGTCATATGTGTATCATTAATTTTACAGTTCAGTAACATAACAACTATTCTATTGTATTTTTTCAAGTTGGAGCACACTTCATTGTACAAAAAAACTACTTAGACTATGCCATAACCATATTGGGGCATCCACATGCAATCAAAGCTTGAGAGATGTAAGAATGATAAGGATCGGGCACCTAAGAAAAAATAATACACAATTCATAAAACATTAATAAACAATCCTACATACCAAACAAGTTAGCAAAGCTAGCATAACTGGGCTTGGGGCATCGGATATTTTTGTTCAACACTTGTCGTGAAATCATACATGTATGTGATGGAGGGGCCCAAGTTAACTGAATCATTGCAACTCACTAGATATTTGAGTCTCAACACTCTGCCTTTTAAATTGAACCAAAATACCAAAAGAAGTTTATTAATGGCTAGATTTGAGAAAGTTCTAGGTGTGAGTAATTAAGGACTTGTGACTCTAAACTTTGTTGTGTTTTGTACCAGTCCACGATTCAGTGAATCAACAGTCACGGGAAAAATTAAGTTATTTAATGAAAACAATTAATGTTTATAACCTCTATGTTGAAACCGTTTTCCATGCTAATGCAGGCCACTACCCTCTTTATTGTCTTACCAAAGGGCATGATATGATGAAGAAGACCTAAAATTATGGACTTCACCTTCAAAGAATGTCTTGCAATCACATTTGTAAGGAGTGATAAGAAGATCACAAGAATCCAACGTGTCAAATCTCAGTTGATAGTGTTAATCAAAGACTTATATGGTAAATTTAATATAAGACTTACTTATAGTTGTCTCTTACTCTTTGCGTCTTGACACATCTAATATTTTATGGTTGTCTTTGCACCTTGACCCAATTCGTATTATAAGGTGAGGATGTGCATGCATAATAATCCTTAAAGAGAAGAGGATTTAAAGACAAGTAAAGACAAGTAAGAATTTATATGTAAAGACAAGGAGGAATTATATGTAAAGACAAGTACGGATTTATATGTAAAGACAAGTAAGGATTTATATGTAAAGACAAGTAAGGATTTATATGTAAAGACAAGGAGGTTTTAAAGAGAAGAGGATGCAAAGACAAGTAATTTTTATATGTATTTTGGTAGCGATGAGGACAAAAGTTGTGAGAAACCACAAATGTTTGGAAGGACGGAGGGAGATTACATCACGATCATGCCACCCATCAAATTGAAGGCTATTCTTGAGCCAACATTTTTTTTTTAAATTTGATTAATAACCATTGTTTCTCCATATTGCATGCCCAAGGAAACCTCTCTAAAGCAATGCATAAATTGACTTCTGCACACTTTGTGATCCTAGCTACATGCCATTATTTGTATTTGCATGACATCAAGTGTTCTTTATAGTTGTCGTGAGTCCATGATATTCATGCAAGAAATGAAGTCTTGTAGAGGAGGACTTATCAAATCGACCTTTTAAATTTCATTTTGACAAAAAAAGAGTGGAAATTGGTATTGAGGTTCACATAGGTAGTAGGCACAAATTTTTGAGCTCCTTTCGGGCCTAGTAGTAGACTAGTAGTTGTTCTTTTTTGTTATAGTCATAATTGTTGAAAAAATTTCACACTTTAGATTGCAGCCCTAAGTGACTCAGGAGTCAGAGTCACATTTTGGTGGCTAGTGCCTAGTAGTCATCAATCATAAATGACGATCTTACACAACTAAGAAATTAAGCAGTGAGTGCATGACATGATTAAATTATTATAATTGATCATATTTTCAATGTTTTGCATAATGAGTTGAACTTTATAGAATAGGAATTTCAACATATTTTGAATGGGTAATTTCAAATGTTTCCCGTCCCCACCCCCGCCCCTGCCCTTCTTTTTTGGATGGGTAATTTCAAATGTTTCCCGCCCCCTCCCTCTTAATTGGAATTTTTTTTGCAGGGCAATTTTAACTTTATAATTTTGGGAAGGGTCTGTAGGGCAATTTTAACTTAATAATTTTGGGAAGGGATAGAACCCTTTGGAAGGGCTGGGAAGGGTTCAATTTTGAACATGAATGGAAATGCATTGGATTTAATATAGATCAGGCTAGATCAGATTTTTTATTTTTTTTATGAGGCATATACACATGTATCACTCAGCAAATGGCTTCTGCAACGCAAGTCGCGAAGCTCAAGGGACTGTGCAATCTCGGTTGTGGTTTGTTTTTGTTGTGTAATAGCTAAGGCTTATATTAGGAAAGGGTTTTCAACAAGCCAGCTGAGCCACCAACATTTGAGCTCTACACCATCGCAATGGCACCGAAATGTAGACCCCATGACTTTCAAAACCTTAAAAAACGGTAAGAGATTTCATCATTTTCAAGAATTCGTTCTGTTTGGAAGAGCTGGGAAGGGTTCAATTTTGAACATGAGTAGAAATGCATTGGATTTAATATAGATCAGGCTAGATTAAATTCATGATTTTTTTATGAGGCCTAAACACATGTATCACTCAGCAAATGGATTCTACAATGCAAGTCGCGAAGCTCAAGGGATTGTGCAATGTCGATTGTGGTTTGTTTGTGTTGTGAAACAGCTGAGGCTTCTATCAGGCAAGGGTTTTTAACAATCCAGCTGAGCCACCAATATTTGAGCTGTCCACCATCGCAATGGCACCAAAATGTAGACCCCACGGCTTTCAAAACCTTCAAAAACGGTAAGAGCTTTCATCATTTTCATGAATCTGTTTTGTCTGGAAGGGCTGGGAAGGGTTCAATTTTGAACGCGAGTGGAAATGCATTGGATCTAATATAGATCATGCTAGATTAAATTTGTGGATTTTTTATGAGGCCTATACACATGAATCACTCAGCAAATGGATTCTGCAACGCAGGTCATGAAGCTCGAGGGATTGTGCAATGTCGATTGTGTTTTTTTTGTGTTGTGCAACAACTGAGGCTTCTATCAGGCGAGGCTTTTCAACAAGATAGCTGAGCCACCAACATTTGAGCTCTCCACCATCGCAATGGCACTGGAATGTAGACCCCACGACTTTCAAAACCTTCAAAAATGGTAAGAGCTTTCATCATTTTCATGAATTCGTTTTGTCTAGAAGGGTTGGGAAGGTTTTTCCAATGGGACAAAATACAACTAGGTTTCATGCATAACACTTTAACGTATAACAAGCTTACCAATATTCTTTCTCACTTTGAGGACTTTGAAACCCTACAGAATATTTTAGCAGAGATGCTACCTGCACGTCGCAATTATTCTGTGAAAACATTTTCCTTTGTCGCCGCCTGGCATGATGATTCGGATATGCTGAATAAAGTGATTGAAATGATTAATAAGCTGGAAATTACTCCCATAAGACATGCTTATGAAATTATTATTATGACTCTCTGTGAAGAGAATCACGCCAATGCAGCTTTGGGTGTATTGGAAAAAATGATGAGTGTTGGTTGTGGTGTGAGAGCGGGCACTTTTTTTCCACTTATAACTGTTTTTTGTTTGAATGACCAGATGGATAAGGTAGAGGTTTTATTTGAGATGATGAAGATGACAGGTTGTCCTCCTGATTTAATCACCTATAATCTTCTTTTTAGTTAGCTTTGCTATAGAAAACGATTCATAGAGGCAACCGAACTGCTTGAGAGCATGGTTGAGAGTGGCTGCAAACCAGATGCAGATACATATGATATAATGATTAATTTTGCTTGCAAGACAGGGAAAATGGAAGGAGTGCTCCAGCTCTTGGATAAAATGAAAGAAGAAGGGATTAATCCTTTGTATGGTACTTATAGTTATCTTCTTAAGGGAATTCTCATAGCCAGAGGTAAGCCAGAGGTTTTTAGGAAGCACATTCATTCCTGATTCAACAGAGTGGAACTGATCCCAATTTGGATTCAGGTAACTATGAGTATTTGATCAGGATTTGTCACAAATCAGTCCTAGATGAAGAAGCACACCATCTTTTGTCAGAGATGAGAACCAAGGATTTGGAATTTCTGGATGACAAATTATACACAGATTTTAAGTGAAAATGATATGAGTCAGGAAGTATAGTACATATTTTCCCTTTCATATGGATATCATCATTCCTATACCAATATATTCAGATGAGTTCAAGTAGGATTGTCTGATGATTGCAGGAATGCACTAAAAGCTTTTTGTCACTGAGATAATTTTGTTGCATTCAGATTGTATACTGAATGCAAGAGTCACGATGGCTTTTATACTGATTATAACTTTCATATAAATTGAAAGGGAAAATAGTTCCTTGATTTTAGTTGTAGTGCATGAATTCTCATAGCTAAAATTTGCTACATTATTCAAATCCTGCAAAAAATGTGAAATGCAGATGCAGAGGTTTGAAGGAAATGTGAAATGCAGATGCAGAGGTTTGCAGGTAGAACAAGAAATTTTTATTTTTTTTCAAATGCTTTATCTAAGACATTACTATTGTGGTTATAATCCAGTAAAGCTATATCATTATAATTCAGTGAATTTGTGTCAAGATCTCCCAATTATGCCTATTTCTTATAATTCTTCACATAATATATGAGATGTATAACTAACAGTGGTTGTATTTAAATAAGGAATGATTATTTCCAGTATTCACAGAAGAAAGATTCAAATTTTATTCTTTTAATTGCATGTGAGATGAAATATTGATTTCTAATGCATGTCAAAAGTCTCTTGCATCTAGTTGGGTGTGTTGACCGTTAGTGCATTAGTCTAGGAATTTGCAAGTTAAATTTTCTAAGCTTGTATGCTTATGGTGGTTGTCCTAATACATCTAATTGATGTGAAGGAAGTATTATGTCGTCTCCTTTTGAGAAAATTGGTTAAGTGTGAGCAAGTCCAATCTTCAATAGCTGAGTTTGTAATGACCCTCCTACAAGTGTTTGCTTGTTCTGCAACAAAACAACCTTTAACGAGTTTTATTTGAAGAGCTAAAATTTCAAAATACTAGGAAGGATCTCTCAAGCTAACCCTTGGTAATTATAAAGTGTTTAAATTCTAGTCTGCAATCTCGATTCTTGATTGAACAAGAGAAATTTAGAAACAAAGTTGGGATTATCAGTTGAGTTTCAAAGCGTAATATCAAATAGAACATGCAATCATACTACATGTTGATATTGTAAAAAAAGACCCCAACATATATTATCCCTTAGTTTGCAATGCTTAGGTGCATTCCATTGCTAGTAGTGGGGCCTGTATGTTGCATGCATGGGGCATCACATCATGAGATTCCAACATAATCAGGTCTCTGCTTTACATCCGCAATTAAACTCCACTTTTGGCATTGGTGCATGTTAGTGCGTGCATGTTGTCATTCCATGGGCCTAGCGACTAAATATCTGACCTGATAACCTCATTACAGGAAACCGGTGTGTTGGCTAGCAAACTTTGTTATCCATGGGTCATGATGTCATTTTGATTAGAACTTTTGACTGCCAATTGTGTTTTGATTGCACATAGCAGAAAAATATATGACTAAATACATGCACAAGACACATCCAAAATTAACTGTAAAATATCAAAAGGAAATCCACTATTATTGTGGAATATAGTCATGTTTGATAAAAAAATTACTACAGCAAAAGAAATAAGCAGTTGAACTGTCTTATAGATGACATCCCTAACTATGTAAACGTAAATACCTGAAATTTAGTATTGATCTTTATTGCATATTTAAAATAGCGGGACCTGTAAAATTAGTATCAAAAACATTTATATGCAACTTTTTTCATGTACATGATGGTTAATTGGTTAGTTGGAGTGCAATAGTTAAGGTATTCTGATAACGTAGTTTTTCCTAAACTCCATTTTTATTCACAATTTCCGTATTCTAAAGCTTTTAGCAATCAAGAAATTGTTTTATATTCTTCAAGTTGTATGCAAAATTTTAGAACCTTGTCTGCTTTGACATGGAATATTTTTTTCTCAGATATGATAAACATAAGATTTCCTCCCCTGAAATGCGAGAGCTTCACTTTAACACCACATAATCCAGAATAGAAATAATCAACAAAAACAAACAAATGTGGCAAGGAATTTGTTGAAAGCCACTAGCTCATTGAATTTGTCTTTTGTGTATATGGATTTATTCTTTATTTACATAGAATCATTTTTGTATATTACCTTATATATCTTTTTAAAAGTGCAACACTCTTATAAATACATTTTATATAAATAATATATGCCTATTTTTGGGATCGTGTAGCCAACAAGTAAAATGTAAGGGCTATACATTAAAAATATAACATCTAGTATTAGATTCACCAAAAGTTGAAGATTACAAGTCAAATTTGATAGCAATTTATCAAGAGATTCACTCTTCCTTATTATGATACATTATATTTTGCAGGTTTGCATGGAGGTGAACACAACCTACTAGTCTATTGCAAATCAAGGCATTCTTTTTATGGATTACCAATCTGGAGACGCACAAGTAATTAATTGTTCCTAAGAATATAAACAAGTATTCAATTGCTTGTAAGTATTGTGCTTAATAACCATTTTGAAACAAGTTACTTATTGTTCAACAGACATTCATTTTATTAGTAATCTAGTGGTTGTGTAATTCTTTTCAATACACAATCTTTAACACAGTTATCTAAACAAGCATACATGTTTTGTATTTTCATCTTTACTTATATACAAGGTTTATATGGCTTAAACTACAGATATGAACAATATTTTCACACCTCCATCTCCAATTCCTACATACTGGGCCGTCACGATGGATCTCTATTCCATGTGGAAAATTTTTTGGAATCATGTGCCTGAGACCCTCTAAAACAGCCTTGTCCTCTAGTAGAAATGTTAATGAACAACACTATTAATTACATGTTGGTCATATTGTTAGCAACACTAGATGAAAAATTTGTATTTCCTTTATCTGGAAGAATGACTTGTACAATATAGAAGAATGTGCCTTTTTTTATCAGAGGCAGTGTTTTTTTTCATGCTATCATTCCTCAGTCCACCACTCAAAAACACTTCTCTTAAAGTAATTTTTCACATGTTTCTAAGGTTTCCTACATGTGTTTTAAGACAAATAGTTATGTTTTCTAGGACCAAGCAACTGGGTTTCTTGACATCGAAAAATAAGCACCTGAATGCCAATGGAAAAAATTGTGCATGGACATATAATTTGTTTTCATTGTTTGGAAGTTGTCTTTATATATATTTCATATGTGGCATACTTTCGTTTCATTGCCTAGAACTTATACTCTTATTGTTTGTGTAGGTTCTAGAGACTGTTGATACAATAGGAGAAGTTACATAAAGTGTTGATTACTATGTTGATGGGTGTACAATCTCAACAGGCAACTATTTTTGCAAGTAAGAACAGTCTGTGATGAATTTTTAGGGTTTTTCTATCTCTCAAGGTTGATTCAAAGAATGGCTGTTATAACTCACGACTAAGGATCTAACTTGTTTCTCTTGCTATTTTCTTAGTGGATGTTGGTAAGATCTTTTAATTTTCTTGTTTGATGTTGTTATTGTGCACCTTAAGCAAGGCAAGTTAGGGCTTTACTTGCATCTTGTCAATCTTATTTGAGGAGACTTTCCTCTTGAAGGAGATCTCCATAGTAGGGCCTAGAAGTTCATTGTTTGCCTTAATTAGGCTAAGGCTACTTTGACCTATATAGGATTATTAGTCTTTGCTCTAATTGGTAAATCTTGAAATCCAAATTGAAAAGGGACATTCACCTTGATCTCTTATTTCCCTAGGATTAAGCACTAAACCCCTTCTCTTCTTAATTTTGATCAAAACTCCGTTGTACATATTTCAAAAATACAAAAAAAAATATTTGGAAAAACCGTAAAAATGTAGAAATCATATTTAAAAAAATATCGTGAATTTTGGAATTGTGCTCCATTGGAAAAGTGTGCCCTAGTAGGTGTCTTGCTCAGTTCCCAAGGGCGCGTCTTTTCGGTGGTTTTATTGAAAAATATTCCATATTTTGTGTTATCCAGAGAAGCTTTCAGATCTGGTATAGCAGATACAAAAGGTACATCATTCAAATCAGCAAGCCTTGAAAACCTAAAAAGGCAAGGAAAAGGCCTAGGATTGACCCTTGGGGGGTTGGACATTTGTTGGAAAGTTTTAGGCGGGTCCACCATCTATTTTGAGGGTTGATAAGGGTTTAAACCATATCTAGTTAGTTGTTTCAAGATCTAATTTACTAATTTAGTGGCTTCTCTTACCCTCTTGAGGTATGACCCTTACCCTAATCCTCGGGGTACATCTTATATGGTAAGTTGGCATTGTTTTGGCTGATTTTCGATCTATTTCTGAAGTGTTATTGACTGTTGCAATTTCATAAAAGAAGTAATATATTGTGGTTATCTATTCCATAATTGATTATAAAGTACTTACTCCTACCTCCTGCTAGTGTCATATATATGCTTCGTTGTTTTTAATCCATAAGGAACTGGTCTTATCTAAGAGATTTAAGATCCTCAATTGACCTCATTTGTCCACTTGTATTTGGTAGGCACTAGTCACAACTTTTATGTCACTATAAAATCTTAGTTCATCTTTCTTTTACTGTATTAATAGATCCGAAATTTTCTGTAACTTACATGCATTAAAATCAGTTCTGGAATAGTAAATTCTATGGTAGATTCATGGTTGGAAATCACCTTTATAAATCTGTTCTGATTCACTACTAAAACTTGCTTTAAAAACAGAATTAAAGGTGTCATTTGAAGGTTGATTTCTTAGGTTGAAAAGTTTCAGATTAATAAACGATTGGTGTTTCTAGATCTAACCTATGTTTTAGCCTCATGTGTACCTCATCTCACATCTATTTAAAGGTTAAGATTCTCTGTTGTTACAAACATTAATCACTGGTTGGAAAAAATGATATTATTTGAAAATTTATAACAGAATTTCATTTATTGACTTGGATCTAGAGTTTGAGGGAATTTCATATACATTAATCTATAGTCAACCCCTTATTCTAGAATCTGCATTGCTAAAGATCATCAAAAACATATCCGAACTTCAACATTTAATATCAACTCAGTTTACTGCAAGAATTTACTCATAGTTGATCTAGCAACCTAAGTCATTCTGAAATTTATTCTATTTTTAAAACTTAGTTGCTTTTAGGGAAGTGCCTCATGTGTTGGATTATCCAACCTAAAGTGAGGGAAGTAGTTGCTTAGGTGACATTGACAACTCTTCTGAGTTACACTTCAGCTTAGAACCTTGTGCCTTTGCACTAAAGGGTTCTAGTTTGTGTGATAATAGGTCAAAAATGATATCTCATCTACTTTATTGGATTTTGCTGCAGGCTTGGTCAAAGATGATCACTCTCCTATGGTTATGTATATATATATGTATGTGTGTGTATAAAATGTGTATTGTTCGAACAATTCTCTTATTGACTTTGCATACTTGCCTCTTGTGTTTACTTGTATGTGGGTATATTTTGTATTGCCATTACTAGGATCATATCAATGTACCCATTACACCTATCTGTCTCACCTATACCATCTTTCATTATAAATTTTTAATATCTGGATATGGTAATGGTGGTTTGACCGCCTAGCTTCCCTTAACACTAATTTTTTTTATTGACATTAATACTAACTTGGTCACTTATTTAATATTGACATTAGTATTGAAGATCGTTGTTTTCTCCTAAAACATTGCAGCATAACTATATGAAAATGTTGATAATAAACACATTTAAATCCAACTATATTGGCAGCCAACTTGAATGTATAGAATCCTAGGTGGTTTATCTTTGTGGAGAAATGGATGTTCAAGAAGCTTGTGAGTATTTGATTCCATGCTAAAGGGTATGAACATTAGATTAGTTATTCAACTACAAAGATAATCCCAAAGGTTAACATAGGTGCATCGTAAGCTAATTTCGGAGTCTTATATTTGATTTCACTACTTCCACAACTCCAGGTTGTTGGAAGTTGGCTGATTTGCAAAAGTGCTTTAAAAAAAATCTCAAATTATACAATTTGTATTGAATGACTGTTTAAAATTGTGGAACCAGATTTTTCATAAATGGTCATTTTCCTTATTCATTTTCATTTCAAGGATTTGTTTAGATAGTGGGAATTAGGTTGACATTTTATGTTGTCATGAATGAATAATGATGTAATTTTGCAGACGACGTGTTGTACAAGTATATGCACGAGGTGTTCGTATCCTTGATGGTGGATACATGACATAGGAATTCTACATTGAAGTTCCAAATGCTGATACAAGTTCAAGTTCTGATAATGCAGTGGTATCAATTGTGTCTATTGTGGATCCTTATGTGTTATTGATGATGATTGATGGAAGTATTCAACTCATTGTTGGAGTTTAGATTTTTTTCTATTTGGTGCATGGTGTCTTGACTCATCATGAAGATTAAAATGTAGTACAAAGTATTATATGAAGTGTGTTGTTATCAAAAGTATTGGTTTTTTTCTTATTTGGTTACTTGTAAGTTCAAATTTTGTGTAACGAGTGAATGCTTTTCACCAAACAGTTGACATATCTTTAATTTTTAAATTTGTGCTTTTAGAAAACACTTCCTTTTGGAGTATACAAAATAAATAGTCTTAGAAAACTTTCCCTTTAAACATATTAAATATCTAGTAATATCATTGAGATGAAAAATCACTTATCGTAATCTAAATTGTTCATAGGAGTTATTCACTTGTAAATGCTATGAACAAAGTTTCTAGCAATGAATTGACTTACCGGTCCTATGTTAATCATCCTCCAAAGAATTTATTGATAACAGGGATGCCAGTATGTGGCAATTCTTTTGGCTAGTAACCAAATTGAAGTGATCAGTTTCAGTGGTTGGATTCACTAGTATGGAATGATGACAACTCTTGCATTGAATTGTTTCATGCATTAAATACTCTCAGTAAAGCAGTGTCCATTCATAGATGGGTGCTATATATGATATATGTGTTATGGAAAGTACTTCTATTTGTAGGTATATCAAGGTGTATTTGAATTTTAAGACGTTTTGTCAAACCTTAATTGTAGTGGTCTTCTAAAACACATATTTTCCGGATTATCGTTTGAATACTAGAACTTCCTAAGGTGCAATTACAATTGAATTATCAGACATTTGTTTTCTTGAACTGCTTACCCAGTTTCTGTTCAAACTCCAATTCTCAATCAGACATGGCGCTCTACATTTGGGTAAAATAAGATGAATAGATTGGGAATTTGGCTGTCTATTGCTAGCGTGCTGGTAATTTAATAGGTCATATTACTTATTCCTCCTGAAATTTAATTCAAATATTGGAAAATATTGGCTGGACATCTGAATATCAATGTTGTAGTTAATGTCTCTTGTTTTCTATGCCGGCATTAGGGGAGAGCGCATATATGGTGGAAAATTTGCAGTTCAGTTAGCACATTGGGACAACAAAGGTAATTTCTTGATTTTGTCAATATTTTTTCTTCTCTTTCTTTCATTATGAGATATGATTATTGAAACAAGTGTTTGAACATGGAATTTTATGCTTTAAATATGATATTATTTTCCAATTGATAATAATGGGATTCTAAAGATTATGGATTTTTTCATGACAAGATCTTTTTGTAGTGACCAAAATGGAAACCTGACCAATAAAGTAATCACATTGTGATATAGGTAAGTGAAATATGACCTATTTTATGATCGTGGTCAATTTTGTCTATATTATGAATGCTTTCTTGTTTACAATGCAAAATCTAAATGGAACTTCTTTAGGGTGTTGATTTTGCATTCTATTGTTATGTGTATCCCCCTAGAGATTCTATTTCTGGATTCTTTGTTTCTTTATGTTAGAAACAGTGAACTCACTGCCATCGAGTATTCCTCTAACATGGAAGGTTTTTCATTCATATTTAAATGGATGTTGTTCATAGTCCTTAGGCAATTATACCCATTTCCAACATCTGCACAATGACTATAGAGTATAGTCCTATGCCCTGTCATGATTGTAGTTTGTTAAGTATATTCGATTATATTCTTAAATCATGCTTGGTTTTCTAAAGAAAAATATAAAAAGACAGGCTCATCCTATACTCTATGGCCCCATGAATATGCTTATATCCAATGTTGTTGGGGATCATGTAGATATCCCAATGCAAACACTTCAATATCACCTTGGGAAGAAAATAAATATTATGAATTGGCATCATAGTATATCCTAACCATTTGTCCTTGTGGATATTCATTAGCTTGATGGAAAAAAGAAATTTTCTCATCCCATGGTGGATAAGATCCATGTGAAGCACCAACTATTGGGTTGATCATCCTCTTTTGATTCTCTTTATTTCTCCACTTATACATGGCTCTTGGATGATCATGCTTATATACTATATCATTGGCATCCACACTAAGATAATTTTTGTTCATAGGTCTCATATAGTGATACACTTGTGGTTTCTAGGGAATACTAAATTTTGCAATCCCATTAAGCCAATTTCTTGAGTTTTGTTCAAAATTCCTAGAAAATGTTTATGGATTTCATAACCTGCTTGATCATATATTATGAACTTATACAATCTATCATCCTTTACTGACCATTAGATACTCAAAGTTGTGTATTGATCATTTTTACCATTATAGAGGACTCTGTAAGTTAGGTTCCCAAATTCTTAAAGGGTGTTAGCTCAATGGAAGAGCACCTGCCATACAAGCAAGAGGTTGGATGTTCGATTCCTCCATGCCCTAATGATATTATAATATCGGTTAAAAAAAATAAATTAGTAAGAAAAATATAAGAGATAGGTGACCAAACAAAATGATTAAAATTCACATATAAATTTACTAAAAATGACTAAATTAGTGACCAAAAAATGAAAAATGCGGAACTAGGCATTAAAAAGGATGAAACATGTGGCGCTAATGATGAAGCCAAACATGGCATTGATATGGTAGAAAAATAAGATGTTACTTTGGATGAAAAACATGGGGCTACATAGGAAGCAAAATATGGTGCAACAATAGAAGAAATATTTGGCATCATTTTGGTAGCAAAACATGATGCAAAAAATGGTGCAAATTTGGAAGCAAAAATTGGCACATATTTGGAAGTAAAACATGGTGCAAAATGGAATGATAAAGTGGTAGCAAAAATGGATGGAATATTGGATGCTAATTTAGATGCTAACATGGTGCTATTAAGGATGCAAATATGGCACTAATGGGGATTCCATTTAAGAAGCAAAAGTGGACACTCACTAGGAAACAAAATATGACGTTATTTAGGAAGCAAACCTAGACGTTGTTTAGGAAGCAAAGTTGGAGGCTATTTTGGAAGAAAAAAAATGGTCGATATTTTGGATGCCATAAAGGATGCTATCTAGGAAGCAAAAAGAGACGTTTTTTTAGATGCTTTAAGTTTTTTCCATGACGCATCCTATTTAGCGTCTAGTTTGACCACTCAATGTAAAACAAAATACACTAAAAAGGGATGCTAAATAGGACACTAATTCCAGGATTTGTTGTAGTGATGTGAGGTAGATTTGCAATTAGAAAGTTATAAAGACAATATTCTTTGTGATGTGAAGCCAATGGATGTATGTCACATGTTATTGGGAATACCTTGGAAATATGACAATAATGTTACATATGAGGCAAAGAAGAACATATAAATGTTTCAAAAGGATGGGATAAATCATACTTTGATACCATTACAAGAAGAAGGAACAACTAAAAGCAGTGATCCAAAAGCCTTGTTGCTGAATGGTAAGGAATTTCTAGAACAAGTGGAGGATAATTGCGTAGATTTTTCTTTGATTTGAAAGCCTGAGGTAGTGGCTATAGATACTAAACTTTATGATTTACCCATTGAAACTCAATATATTTTAAATGAATGTCATGAAATTTTTGTGGATGACTTTCCAAATGAGTTTCCACCCAAAATAAGTATCAATCATCACATTGATTTGATACCTGGAGCAAACCTACCTAACAAGGATGCATATAGGATGACCCCTCATGAAAATGAATAAAAATGGAAACAAGTGTAGGGATGCTAGATAAAGGATTGATTAGAGATAGTCTCAACCCTTGTATTGTGCCAACAGTGTTAGTCCAAATAAAGATGGTGGAGGATGTGTACAAATTTAAGAGCTATAAACAAGATCAAAACCAGGTGTAAATTTCCTTTACCTAGTATTGATGATCTAATGGATTGTCTTAGTGGTGCTAAATTCTTTTCCAAATTATATTTGAATAGTGGAAATAATCAAATTAGAATTAGAGATGGATATGAATGGAAGACAACAATCAAGACCAATGATGGCTTGTATGAATGGCAAGTAATTCCATTTGGATTGTTAAATGCACCCAATACCTTTATCAAGTTGATGAATGAAGTGTTAAATAGCTTCATTGGAAAATTTGTGATATTATATTTAGATGATATCTTGATATACAAACAATTTAAGGAAGAGAACCTGACTGATTTAAAGTATGTCATGGAGAAATTGCAGTAGGAAAAGTTATTAATCAACTTAAAAAATGTTCTTTTTTGAAATCTAATCTAGTTAACTTGGGTTTTGTTATTTTTGAAGATGGATTGAAAATGGATCTTGAGAAGGTAAAACCAATCCAAGAGCACCTTCTCTAAGGAACATATTTGAGTTAATATTTTTCATGGATTGTCAAGTTTTTACAGGAAATTTATTAGAAAATTTAGTAATATTAGTACTCCAATAATTGAGACAAATAAAAAGGATAAACAAACATTTAAATGGACTGAAAAAAATTCAGCGGATGAAAAAAAAACATTATAGAGTATCCCATCTTAATCTTGCCAAACTTTCAAAAACCTTTTCAAGTAAAATGTGATGCTAGTGGAGAATCTATAGGAGCAGTTCTGAGTCAAGAGGAGAAATCCATAGCTTATTTCAGTGAAAAATTAAATGAAGCAAGGAAGAAATATTCAACCTATAATAAGGAATTTTATGTCGTAGTTCAAGAACTCAAAAATTGGAGGCATTATTTGTTGTCTAGAGAGTTTGTTTTGGATTCAGATAACAATGCCTTACAGTATATAATGCAACAACCAAAATTAAATAAAAAAAGATGCTAAATGGGTTGAGTATTTACAAAATTCTACTTTTGTGTTATACCATATCAATGGTCAAGCCAACAAGATTGCAGATGATTTGAGATAAAGGACTTTGATAATGCAAGAGATTCAGATCCAAGTGATGGGATTCGAATTCAGGAAATAATTATATGAGAATGCTGGATATTTCAACGAATATTTTGAATCTTGTAAGAATCCAGTAGAAAGAGAAAGAAGTCCATGGTTGGAATATATGTTGCAGAATGGTTTGTTGTTTAGAAGCAATCATCTATGTATACCTAGATGTTCAATGAGAGAGGAATTAATCAAAGAAAAGCATAATTGTAGACTAAGTGGGCATTTTGGACAAGATAAAACCTATGAAAAATTAAATGATTTTTACTTGGGCCAAATATGAGGACTGATGTTTAGAATTATGTGAACAATTGTAGAATATTCCAACTTGCAAAAGGAAGGATCCAAAACATAGGGTTATATACTCCACTTCCAATTCCCATCGGGACTTGGTATGTAGTGAGTATGGATTTTGTACTTGGTTTTCCAAAAACACAAAGAGGTAATGTTTAGATTTGTAGTGGTTGATAGACTTTCCAAAATGTCTTATTTTATTCCTTATTTTAAGACTAGTGATGCTACTCACATAACTAATATATTCTTTAAAGAAGTCGTAAGACTACAAGGGATTCCCAAAAGTATTGTATCAGAAAAAAGATACTAAATTCTTAGGACATTTTTTGGAAAACCATATGGAAAAAACTTAGAACAGATTTGAACTTTAGCTCAGCATATCACCCTCAAACTAACGGCCAAAATGAGGTTGTAGATATGACTCTAGGTAACATTTTGAGGAGATTGATGGGATAACATCCTAATAAATGGGATCAGGTACTTTATCAGGAAAAAATTTCATATAGTGATTCTCCAAACATAAGCACATGCTAGAGTGAATTTCAAATTGTGTATGGAATGCAACTAAGAGGAATATGTGAACTCATAAATTTAGGAAAATTTGAACAAATAAGTGTATATGGGGAAGAGTTTGCTACAACCATGCATGAAATTCATGAACATGTGAAACATATGCTATAAGAAATAAACCTCACATATAAAAACAAAGCAGCTTTGAAAAAAAGGGAGTAGAGTTTTGAGGTTAGAGAATTGGTTTAGCACACCTGAGGAAAGAGAGGTTTCCAAAAGGAGAATATAACAAATTAAATTTATAAAAAAAAATGGACCTTATAAAATCCTCAAAAAGAATTCAAATAATTCTTATGAAATCGACTTTCCAGTAGGGATAGGAATATGTCCTATTTTTAATGTAGCGGGCTTCTATAAATTTCATACAAACAAACTAAAGGAGCAGTTCAATATAATGAAAATGGTAAAGGAAAACAACAAGTTTCATGGAAGCATCAAATGCCAACAATAGAGCCTCTACAACCAGAGAATATTTTGGACAAAAGGGTAAAGGTAAATAATAGGGGTAAAGAGTATTTTGAGTATTTGGAGAAATGGAAAGGCCAAGCAGTTGAAGATTCAACATGGATGACTACCACATTATTATATAAAAGTGGCCATATTGTTCAAGACCTCATGGATAGGAGTCCATGAACAATTTCAATCCTGGAAGTATGATGCAGGAGCATTATTTCATTTTTATCTTATTTAGTTTCTAGAAGTATAGTTTAGTCTAGCTTAATTGAATTTGTCTAGAATTAGATTCAGTTCCTAAAAAATAGTGACAAGCATGAATATAATAATGGAAATCATGCCAAATGTTATCTCGAATTTATATAAGTTATTTTAGGATGGATTTACGTTTGAATTAAGTTTCTATTTTAGGATAAGAGATCATATTTGTGTGGATCTAATAAGATTGAATAGTTCTAATAAATATAATGATTGTAATCGAAGTTAGTTGTTGATGGATTAAGAAAAAAATAGGTATTTGTGCTTTATGAGATTTCAAGAAAACATTTGTTCCAAATGACACCTAATATGTTGTAAAATCTCCTATATATGTTGATTTGCAATTCTATAATTCTATTAGTATAAGTAGAATCTATTATAATTGATCTTGGTAGTGATTAATTGGCCACAATATCTTCTTTCCACTTGGTTCGTTACTAGAGAAATACCATGTTCCCCATTACATAAACATAAGAGTTGGAATTGTCTCTCTACTGAAACCAAAGGACATTGGTTATGGATAGAGGTCGAAGGATCGAAATCGTATCGGAGGAGATTGACTTAAATCTCTCGAGGGAATAAATTTATCCTGGAATGCATATTTCTAGCCTCTTACAGAAATTCTTATCCTCTTGTGGAATTTCCAATCTCATGCGTGTATTTCCCATCCTCTGTGGGCATTTTTCCTAGCCTCTTGCATGTATTTTCCATCCTATTGTAGGCATTTTCTATATATGTCATGAAATTTATTTTGAAGAAGGTGAATCTTTCTTTTATTTTTTAAATCATGTAGACCGTCATTAGGATTTCGTCATCAGGATCACCATCCATCCTTGTTAATACTTGCAACATATTCTCCTTTGTGACTAAAAATTGATTCTCTAAGTCATCGAATTTTATTCTATCAGTATTATGCGTGTTGTCACATAAGGGACCATCCAACTCATGTGGATAATGCAAGCTCTCATTAATTGATTCATCCCTTTCATTGTCCAGGGTTGTGTCTTGTTAACATTTACTAATGGTCGATATACAAAATCAGAATGTTTCTAGCATGAATCTACGACACACAATTCATCTTTGACAATCAAATCAACATTAGAATATTCTACAAGACCAACATTAGAGGAATCTACAAGCCCAACATTCTTACATGACATGGATTCTAAATCATATTGCTATAAGGAAATATAGTTGTAAAAAACAAATTTTTAATCATACCTTTGTGTTACTGCTTCGTCATTCCCATATTTTCCATCTGTGATGATATGCTCCTCCATTTGAGTTCATCCTGAAGACTAAAGGTTGCAATATGTTCTTCCCTTTGATCCAAACTTTCGTATGGATGAAGTGTTTTTTAAAATTGCTTCATTTTATTTAGGACGCCCAAATGATGGTTGATTTTTACTATCCTCAAGTACATTTGAAGTTTTAATAATGACAGTGGATTCATCGTACTTTGAACTAGATTCATCATAGGAAAGTTTGGGTTCTCTATTTGCAAACATACCAAACATCATCTTCCTAAGATGTGATGCAGATAATTAGGTAACGAGGATTTACATTGCTGCAATCTATGCTCTAAATCCATTTGTTTCTTATCCATATTCCATTTGTTTCTTATCCATATTCTTCACTATATTCCCATGACCCTTCATTAACTTTACCCACTCTATATTCTCCTCTTTTATGGGAAATGCAGGAAGTAAAGGGGGTAACATTCTACCATCTACACGTCTATCTATTGAAGGATACTTGTTTTTCACTTGATGCACTTATTCTTGTGAAAGTTCCGATATCAAACCTTCTTTAAAATTCCACTTGAGTTACCACAACTGTCCAAGACCATGCTATAGTACCATTCTAATATCCCCAATTAAAAATTAGGAATATTAATTCCAAATGTTCAAGGGGGACTATGGTCGATTTTTGAGTTGATCTCAACAATGTCTTATGTATATAAATTTGGATTTGAATCAACATGTGAAGCCCATAAAATATACTTTAAAACCACTATAATATGCAAAATCAAGTATGATATAAAGTTGTGGTGGATTGTTATTAAATTTGGTTCATGACTTTCTTTGAACACTTTGTATGCAACCTCCTTATCATTATTATTGAAACATTAAAGTACTAATATTATCACCAATTCATAGGAGAAAATTTCTTGGCTTAGTTTAGTAGTAGAAAATGATATGTACTTCATATTTGGTCAAGTATGAACAACTCCATAAGCATAATTTCAAATCTAGGAAGACTAGCTTAAATTTCATTGCAATGAGGGTCTTAGTTTCCAACTTGGTCTATACACTTCCTAATCATCCCAAATCCTTCCTAACCACTCAAACTTGAACCTAACACTCCCAAATCAAACCAAATATATTTCTAACATACTTTAGGGATATGATATGAAAGTTTTATACACATTACAAAAATATTGCACAACCATATCAATAGGGAGATGCATAGTTCAACCGACAACATTAATATTAGAGCATAATACGATAAAATCACTATGAATATTTATTGTAAATGGATGGATATAGTAGTAATATTGGTATGAAAAACATTAAAATGCTTAATGTCTCTTGTAGCATCTCAAATATTAAGAAATACATAGATGGAAATGTAGAGGTGTGCCCCTTCACCAGAAGAGATTTTGAATAGAGTAGTTCCAGTAAAATGATGATATCTTAGGCATACAAAAACATTTTTCAATGGAAAAAAATGCTCCTTCCTATAAATGGTTCTCTCAACGCAACATGTTATGTCTTATAACCCTAAAATGCATGGAAATATCAAAGCAATAAGTCCATTTATGACCCATACACATCGCCTCAAGATCTAAATAAATAGAAGACAACTCCAAATGATAGTTATTACCTCCAATTTGTGACCACATCATATATACATGATATCCAGCCAAACATAGATTGTTTTCAATATAAATGGGATCAATTGGTGGGCCCTCCTCAACTAGGAACCAACACAACACCTGGAAAAAATGGAAAACTAATGCAATAGAAGTACTTGGATACTAATAAATTATTCATATTGGAAACCAAATCATACATAAATATGATCAATGAATCCTAGTAGATAAATATGAGTGATCCCTCTCAACATATTCAATGAATACCAAATGAACATATCTCGATGATCTCCTCCTCTCGATTAGCTAGGGTGGAATCTTTCACCTTCGAAACTAGTTCAAAAATTCAAGGGGAACATATCCCAAGATTGAAATCCATAAAATATTTAAAATCGGAAATCAAATTTCCAAAAATTACCACAGATGAGTCCTTACCCTTATTTTGTAACTCTTCATTCATTCCCCCCCCCCCCCTCTAGAGTTTTCTCTCTTAAAAATATCAATAAAATATTAATATGTACTATTTTCATGAGAGAATGATTCTTAGAACACAATAAATTATTTTCTAATGTTATTTTGGTTCAATTGGACCTTACCCTTCCTTATAATTCGGATTAGGAGATGTTTATCTTTATTTGGGAAAGTTACACTACCTTATGTGCCCACTCTTCCCTCATGCACCCTCCTTGGCTAAATTTAGAAATAGGCTTGTCATAAGTTCTCATAGATGTTGTCATAGGTGGCATAACTTGTCATACATGTCATAGATTATATCATAGACGTCATATATATTTTTTATTTTTGGACCTGGGATTTACAACCCTTGAGATCCCTTCATGAGAGGATTCATTCCACCTTGGATGGGAGTTAGACCACATATTTGGAATCATTCCTCCAATAATGCACCCTCCTTGTCCAATGTGTCCAATGACACCTTATTTATGAGTTTATTGCCATTCTTATTACCAAAATTATGGCCCACATCACCCCCTTCTATAATTTCTCATGAACTTTACAAAGTGACTTTAGGCCATTATTTCCCAACTCAATTATTTTTCCCTCGAAACTATGGAAAATAAAATGGGGACATTACAATATGCATCCCTTGATGTCCTTACCTATTCAAGAATTGTAATAAACATCAATGGATTTACATTGGTTACCATTTGCAAAATTCAAAGAACTGCTTGGAGGTTTCCTTGAAAATTTGTATATAGGTTTCCTTGAAAATTTGTATATGTCTATATCTATATCTATATAGATTAATATTCCAAGGTAAATCTCATGAAGAGAAACAATTGATGCTTCCCCTCATTCACGGATTACATCCCTAATAAACTCATTGACATAGAATAGTGAAACTCACCTAGAGGGTTTAGATAACTTAAATGGTTTCCTATCAGATGTATAAGCATGCCAATGATTCCATGGACTAGATATATGGAGTTTTAATTTTTTATTTCTACTTATGGCCATGTTTTTAGAAAAAAGGTTTTTTGAGTACTTATGAATGTATAAAATATAATTTTTTTTCTACTTGAAATGAAGTTACACGTTTTTCATATATATATATATATATATATATCCACCTCAAGTTAGTTAGATATAGCTTGGATGGTTAAGAGGATAATTTGTTACCCTCCTCAACTAGGTTTAAATAACATTTGTGACATTTTTTCCCTTTGTGATTCGATTGGGCCTGGAAAGGTACCAACAATCACACTCACTTATGTTATTGAGGGTGGGACTAGATGTTTTCCAAATATCCTAGAGGTTATAAGCTCAACTGGTTTGAATTGATCATTTTCAAAGCAAATATTTTTGAGAAGCCATAGGTTCAAGTCCAGTAGAGTCCATTTGGATTAGGAGTACATGTACACTAACTTAATTTACATTGGGCGTGCTTCAAAAAATGTGAGGAAGCACCTAGAGGGTTTCCTCGATGACAATGTTCCCTAGATAGATAGATAAATAGATGGATATATAGATAGATGGATAGATAGATAGGTTGGTTATCTCAAATTAGTTGTCACCGTTGTTTTTGTCATTTGACTAGTTCTATGCCACTAAGTGCTTGGTTTAAATCCTTTTAGGTGAGGTGCACTATTTTGGTATGCCAAAGGATTTATTAGAGATGGAATCAACAAATATAAGGAAGCCTCCCTTGCATTTCACCACAAGGTTTTCCTTGAAACAATTGTTCTAGAGCCATATGTTGAACCTCTTAGAATTGGGAGGGCATGGGCTCAATTCTCTTGATTCCATTGGGGTTAGATGCCATAATTAGCACTAAAATATTTTCCATTTCATATATTTTATTAGAGAGGCATTAATATGACAAGTAATATGCATACTTCTCCATGTGACAAACATTGGAATAGTGTTCCCTATAATTCTTTATTATTATTTTAATTGTTGATTTATTGGAGAGGTTTTAGGCTCTAATCTTCATATTAATATGATTTGGACCATTTTCCATCATAAATTGTTTTTTTTGACAATTTGAAATTGTATATTTCCCATGATTATTTCCCAAATAATATGATAAATTTTAAATGGCTCATGTTGTCTTGGATTTGGAATATGTTTACATCTTGCAAGAGTATTAATAAGGTTTGAATTTGAATTCATGTAGGGTAGGGGAAAAAGTGTATTGAACACTATGATGTGGTCATATTTATAAAAGTAGAAGTACCACAACAACAATATGCTTTACAATTCCAAAGTCCAATATAATATGGTTTGTCATTCTCCACATTGTGATTCAAAAACATATTGGCGTTACATTCTGCATCATAAATATATATCTTTGTTTGCAAATAAGTTTTTATTTATGTTTGATCAAATGAATCCTAACCTATATCCATCTCAACCATCAATTTACGCGTCAAAATGTATTGTAAAGATCCATCTTTAATATTTAATTTATTGATCTTTTAATTATTGATCCAAATCTCCCTTATCAAGCTTGTTCTCTTTTTGAATATTTGATATAACCTCTTGTTGGGTGTGGATCGTGATTATTATTTCAGTGATGTTTGGGGCCCCTCGGCTAAGGGTTCAGGGGTGGGAGCCTTTGAGAAAAAAATTTGGGTATGTTTTTGTCTGTTTTTTCAACCATTGAAATGTGGCAAAAACAAGATTGTGAGAGATAGTGAAGAAGACGTTGCAACAGATGTGTTGCAGGTTATATCCCTATTGTTAGGAATTTTGCACCTTCTACATAAAGAAGTTGTTCCTCTGGTCTGAATGGTTCAGATCCATAACAAATAGTTCACAACAAGGTTGGAAGACTTCTCCTAGAAACTACAGATACCTGGAATACAATCTTTGATGGAATGATGTGGCTCATCACCTATGGTGAAAGATCTCCAATAAAATACCTGCATAAACACATCAAACACAAAAGATCAAAAGTACTAGAACACCATCTATAGATCTGTATCAGTGACTAAGGAATCTGATACTAAACATGCAATATTACACACAACAAGTATATGGGAAAGGAACCAACTTTGCATTGATAAATAATGAAAGAGTTTACAACCTATGCCTTAGTGTTGATGCACTCCTCCACAAAACCGATGTCTTATCCCCAATAGCTCCAACTTGCTCCTCTATGATCACTCCAATGTGTAACACCTCGGTTTTGACCCCGTTTGCATGATGTATAAATATTGTAATTAATCGTGGTGAGGAGCTAAGGCAAAATCCCCACCATCGATTTGGTTGTGTATGTTTCGGCAATAGGTGTAGTTGCCAATGGTTTATCATGCTATCCGACACATTATGGTTGGCAACATGTAAATACGCACATCAAATAAAATAAACCACAATCAGCTATGGCAGTAAAATGTTGAAATGAAAAGGGCATGATTCCAAAGGATAAGGGGTGGGGGAAAATCCCATGTGTTGCCACCTTGTTTTGATTTGCCATCTTCCTTGTCTCACCCAACTTCTTTAATGTCTGTTTTGTTAGTTGGGGAAGTTAATGCTGAGTGGTGGTGGGTGTGGCAGGACTGTCCATCCTTGCCCACGTTCCCACTCCACCAGCAGCCTCTCCTCTTCACTGTCGCGTGGGGGCAGAAGAAACGTTCACCTCCACTCCTCCATGACTCTCTCCCTCCACTGCTGGGCGTTCTCACCGTTGTCTGTTCATCTCCCTCACGCCTGGTCCTCACCTTCACGATCATGGTCTATTCATTCTCCCCATGGTCGGTTCTTCCTCACGTAGAGCGGAAGTCTGTTCATCCGCGCGCATAGGGGAGTTGTTCACGCTCCCAAAGGGATGCACAGGCGAAGGTCAGTTCGTTTTCCTCACGAGCTGATTTATGGGTTCTGTGTTGATGTTGCTCACGTAGCAGGATAGGAGTTGTTTGGCCACTATCGCCCATGATCTTTCCTGTGGAGAGCCATCCTCTGCGCTCAAGGACTGTGTTGCGGCATGTGTAAGTCTTTTCCGCTGCTTAGTTGTCCTGGACGGACTGCTGTCTCTCCTCACGCTGTGATTTCTATTTGTTGAGTACATATGTTGTTACATTGGGGATCTGGTGCAAGTTGCTCTCACGCACAAACTGTTGAGGTCATTTTCCCCTATTGTGAGCCGTGCTCACTGATTATGTTTTGGGACTGTTGTCTTCCACGCATTTTGTTGGCTGTTGATTGCCACACCCGTTGGCTGAGTCTTCCATGGTTATGCTGGGAGTTCTGTTTCTTATCCAGTGTTGGGACTGTGTAAGTTGCCAACATTTCCATTATGAGGTTGAGTTGTTGAAGTACCTTGGTTTGGGTTGTTGTTGAGTTGTTTTGGCCATGCTAGGGCCAAGAACAACTCTGAGTTGTCTTGTGGCTTAAGCTGTGTTCACCGTTGGGTTGGGGTTGTCAACCGGTTGTATTGCTTTCTTCACAGGTCTGTGAAGGGATTGTGTTGCTGCGGTGTGCAGTGGTTGGTCTTCGGACTATTGTGAGTGGAATGTGGAGGCTGGATATGCTTAAGAAGGCTGGTGTTGTGGCCACCAGCTTAGCATTATCCTTTCCTAGTTCCTGGATGACCTGGTGAATCCTAACTGTGTTGGCTTGGCTATGCTAGTGTATCCTTGGCTATGTGTAAGCCTGCATTGTCCCTTATTTCTTGAGGAATCATGCCCAGCTCAGGGGTGGCATTGTTGCTGAGAGATTGATGAGCACGATGGCCTATGGTTGGGTGGAACGTTGCAGCGACGTAGCTGGTTGCGGGGTAAGCTCATCATCAAAAGATAAGTACTGCTGCTATTTCATCTCTGCAATTACAATGATGTCCAATGAATTATGATGAACATGTTAAATGTTGAAATGCATATGTTTGCTTCCGCTATATATTGATGAATGATGCATCCTTGTATGATGGGTTATGCATCTGGTTATGTATCCTTGTATGCATTATGATAATTTTTAATCCTAGTGTTGTTGTATTTGTTCATGTTCATGGGGGTTGTTTTCCCGTATGCATGTTGTGTGTTAGTCGCGCCTTCTTCGCCGGTATGAGGGTCGGGGATGTGACAGAGTGGTATCAGAGCTCATGTTGCAGCATGGGCCTGAATGGACCACCAAGATGCAGTGACAGAAGCAGAATTGCCTTCTTCCCAGCAGAGATCAGAGGCTGATGACTGGAAAATTTTATTGAAAAATTTCTCTAAGTGCTGAACTCATCGGGTCATCGGAGGAATAAAAATGAAGTTCCTCCGATACGCCAGAAGGTGTAGTCAGAAGGCCATCCGACGAGGCGCAGTAGCGAAAAATAAAATTTGAAAAATTTGTTTAAAGTGTTTGAGCCATCGGAACACTTATCGGGATTAACTTCCAACATAGCGGAAGGGTTAGTGGAAGAGACTTCCGCTGTAGCGGAAGGGTTAAGCGAAGGCGGGTCTAACAGGTAAGTTCTCCGACCACTGACGCCATGAAGAAGTTTGAATTTTTTTTTTGGCTAAGTGTTGAAATCATTGGCTATCGAAAGAAATTAGTTGTTCGTCCGTCCACCGTTGCAGAAGTCAAAGTCACTAGACTTCCAACAAGAAAGGACTTCCGATGCTGGTCAAAATAAGTTCACCGATCGGAAAGAGATAGTAGTTCGAGTGTCCGGCGTTGCGGATGGAGAAACAACTAGGCGTCCAAGGAGAAAGACCTCCGATTGCCGACGCCACAAGAAAATTAAGTCGAAATTTTTTCTAAGTATAGAAGATCATCGGCCAATCGGAAGCAGAAAGTGGTTGAGCGCCCACCGTTGCGGAAGCCAAAACCACTAGCCTGCCGATGAGGAAAGACTGCCGCCGGAAGAAGATAGTAGTTCGAGCATCCACCGTTGCGGAAGACAAAAGCACTAAGTCTTCTGACAAGAAATACCGCTGACGCCGAAAGTTAAAGATTTTTCTAAGTAAAGAGAGACCATCGGAAGAAGTTCGTGTTTGATGTTCCGCCGTTGTGGCAGTCAAAAGCACTAGTCTTCCAATGTGAAGAATCCGCCGATGCCGATCGGGTCATGCCACAATAGAATTGGCCGGTGATCGGAAGGAGATAAAGGATGACGAGCCACCGTTGCGGCTGTTGAGGGAACTTCCTCGCCGACGAAAAGAAGAAAGCAGTGCCAATCAAACGACGAAGAAGGAAGAAAGGGAAGAAAGGGAAAAAATTTGAAAATTTTTCCCTAAGTATGGAAACTGTTGGCAAGTTTAGTTGTTTGGGTAGCCGATGCGGCAGCCAGAATCGGAAGAAAATAGAAGATGAAGCTGCCGATGCAACGGAAGAAAAGAAGAGAAGTTTCGGAGGAAAATAGTGGAAAACGGAGCCCCAGTTTCGGCAAAGATCTTCCAAAGATCGCCGAAACGTCGGAAGAGGATAGTTGTTTGGGGATCCGAAATGGTGGAAGATGTTATCTGTTTGGGGATCCGAAATGTCGGATTGATAGAAGAAATGAGATCCGATTCTGCACAAGGAAATTTTGAGATTTCCAAGTTGGATTTCTCAGCAAAATTCGGCCATTTTTCAACAGGATTTTTCAGCTATTTCCAGTGGGATTTTCAGCTATTTTTCAGAGGGGTTTACAGGTGGCTGAAGTTGGCACCCAGTCCAAAATACAGTTGTCTGTAAAAATGTCGATATTTGGTGAAAGTATTCATTCTTAGAAGTGGTGTGGTTTTCACACTCGATGTCAGAATGAAGCATGTGGATAGGCGTTGGAAAGCTTATCCAGTAAGGAACAACGGTAAGTCACCAGAATCTGAGCATGGAGCAGCAAAGTGCTAATGATGGCTGCTGCTATCAAATGGACAAATCTGGACAATTGCATGCCAGAGGTAGCAAGGACTATGAAGGCTAACCAGCTGTTGTGTGGAAGAGTAGTTCCATGCAAGGATGAAAGACTTGAAAAGGGAAATTTCCTTAAAACCCTATCTTATTGATTATAACTACATTTCCTAAGTTGTATGCTTGAAATGTATAAGGATATGTTTTGGTATGAACCAATAATAATAATCGTTGCTTTGATGTTGGCATTAGTGGAAAAACCAACGATGACATGGACCCAGATGAATATGTTGCGGATGTTGATGAATGTGACCAGCAACCCTATGAAGAGAGGGATAAGGATACAAGTCCATAACAAAAGTTGGTGAGCAAGTTTGCAATCCTCTGCAAGATACCAGCCAAATTGGCAATGCCAAGGGTGTAAGTAAGACCCATGCAGGTAAGAGTTTGCTTATGACAAATTCCATGGAATGGTAAAGGTAAGAGACTTCATACCATGTGGATATTTGAATATAGAAAGGTGTCATGCCTGTATATGTTGATGATCTTGATTGTAGTAATGCATCCTATATGAAGTAATCATGGTTAGGTCATGCATGGTGTGTTGAATGAATAGTGTTCCTGAATCAATGCAGGGTAGCATTGAATGGATATGCATCAAGGAGATTTTATGAATCTTGTAGTCATGCATTGAACAGATGCATATGAAGGGTGTGAGTGACTGATTGCATAGGTAAAGGTGCAAATGTTGTGACGCATTGAGATGAGTGCATGTGATACTATGAATAACTAATGACTAAAATGATGAATTGATGACAATTCAGGAACCATTTCAAAGGTTGTTATGAATGCAGGATAGTCACGATCAATTCGCTGCTAGAAATGCTCTATGGAAGAGCAAGGTGGTACAAATGATATGCTTGTGAAGTAAGAAGTATCTAAACCTTTCATTTAATTGCATGAATAATGTGACTATACCTTGCAAATGATAGTATGATGATGATTGCGTGAAGCAAATGAGTTTTGGTATACATTGATGTGACTAACAACTAGAAGTATTCGAATTTTATAAATTCTGAAAATGCTTCAGTGATGGTTGTAGCAATGAAAGGGTTATATGCATCCAGACTTACCAAGTGTTTGGTTGATTGAAGCTCATGTTTTAGGTAGATTACTTAGAGCATGGCAGTGAGAGGTAAGACCTTCACCAATGCCAGAATCTACCATGTATGAGAAAAGTCTCATGGTTGTAAAAATAGTTGGTATGCATAATAGGATGTTAAATTCGAATTGTGAATTTTGGATTTAAGGAATTGCTGACAACCACTAGCCACTATTGGCTTGCATAAGATTGTGTTTGGTTGATTGAAGCTCAGGTTTCAGGTAGATTATTTTGAGCATGGCAGTGAGAGGTAAGACCCTGACCAATGCTAGAATCTACCATATGAAAGAGCCAAACCTTATGAGAAGAAGTCTCATGTTTGTGAAAGTAGTTGGCATGCATGATGGGTTGTTAAATTTGAATTGTGAATTTCAAATTTAAGAAATCGCTGATGACTACTAATCATTGTTGGATTGTGTAAGATTGTGTCAGGTGGACGCATGGTAAGTGGGTATTCGTGTTATGTTAGTAAGCATAAAATTATAATGGGCATAGTAGTGCTACTTACAAGAAACCCACAATTGAGCAAGTCAATTTCTGTAATAGATAAAATTGCAAATTCTTATTGAATTTGATTACCAATGTCATTGCTTGGTTATGGAACAATCAATTTGGATTGTATTATCAGGTAATGATTGACTATTTGGCTATTTGATGAATGTGTCAGGGATACACACTGCAGGAAGATCATGTGTGATGGCCTGCAGGAGCCAAAATTCATGGGAAGGTTTTCCCTTGGAAATGGGTTTCGGGTGAAACGCCATTGGACATTTTGAAAATGTCTCATCTACACTGCATGTTTGGTAGTAACATGAGTGAGATGGTATAAATTATGTCGGTAAAACATGTGTGAATATGAAATGTGAAAAGGATTTGGGATGGCAAACTGAGGGACTGTTAACTCAGGGAAGGAGCCCCCATTCCTCCTTAACAAAGGCATACTGTGACGGCAAATGGATAAGTGTTCTGTGACCCTTGCTAAGAATATGCATGTTTAATTGTTGAATTCCATATGCAGAACATGTTTCAATTTTATTTCCATTGTGACCGATTGCTTGAGTATGAATAGGGCCTACATGGCACACACCGAGAAAGGGGTGCACACTTTTCTGATGTTGAGTCATGAAAGGGGTTTTCAATATTGATTACACTCCAGGGAGTGGATGCACTCCTGGTGTCTCAATACTTGATAGTGAATGATGAGAAATGTGATTACAGTTTTAGAGCAATAACGTTGATGAGTTTGTGTGTATTGCTTGTGTTGCTTGTGTTGACAGGCTAAATAGATGCAGTTGGGTGTTGCACCCTAAAGGTAAAAGGTAAAGGTAAAGGTAAAAGGTAAATGGTAAATGGTTGTTGTGAGGGGTTGCGGAGTAAGGGTTATTGTTGATATAAGTGTGTGCTGGTATAAGTGTATGTTGGGCTGTGATATGCCTGGGGATCCATAGTAGATCCTAGACCTGGAAATGGTCGTGGTAAAGTTCCAAGCCTAGTTGACATGAGGATGTACTGGCTGGACATTAATTATTTGATGTTGTGGGGTAGCCTGCATGCTGACCTAACATCTAAGTCCATAGGTGATCCCAAGGCTTGCAAAGTGAAGTAGGATCCTGTGGACAAACGAGGAAATGCACAATACAGATAAGTATTGGATTATTTTGTTTATGAATATACCTGTGTATGTGATTTGGTTATAATGTTTTAAGATCTTGTTCTAGAGATAAAACTGATGTGAATAAACTAAACGTGTGAACCTATTCAATGTTTGGATATAGGTATCGCTGGAAGCGAGGACTATGAGAGCATCATAGGGGTGCATGTGGACATGTGACTGTCCTGGAAAGCTCGGAATGAGCAGCAATGAAAAAGGTGCTAGTGAGACCATGAGGTTCCTAGCACTTGAGACAAACCATGTGGAGAGACTCCGTGGTTTGGAGGTCTAGAATAGACCGGAGACACTAAGTGTCATGACCAAGAGAAATTGGTCTAGCATTCACGATGAAGTGAAAGAGGCTGAGAGCATGAAAATCCACCGCAGTGGTGTGGGATTCCAGGATGGAACAAAACAAAGAGGAAAAAAACTCTTGCTGCTCTCTCTTGCCCTTTTTAATTATATATATATATGCATTGTGAGAACAAGAATTGTTGAATGCATGTATGACTGAAAATGGAATGTGTGTATTTGTTGAAAGTAAATTGTGAATGCTGGAATAGTTAATTCCTTGCCCAAGAATGGACATGAATGAGCTCATGTGCCTGTTGGGAAGGCGTGAAGAATATGAAAGTCTCCTTGATGAGGCTTGGACTTTCATGCCGATTGGGTAATTAACTAACTGATTTTAATGTCTATATTATGCTTGGTCTGACAGCATTTCAATGGTGCATTTCACAGGTGAGAAAAGTGAAACCTGGTGGTGCACATTGATCATGGCAGTAGATCAAAAGTTGTTGGACTTACCTGGAAGTCTCCTTCAAGTGATTGCCAAGACCCAAGAGAATCTTGGGGAGATGCTCGAAATACAAAAAAGGCAGAGTGAAATGAACCACTAGATTTTGCAAGACTCCATTGGTTTGCAAAGGGAGGTGAAAAGCCTTCTGGGAGCAATCGGCAAAGGAAAGGAAGGTGGATCAGCGATGGGACATTCATCCAAGTGACCCGTTAAGAAATGATCCAGGCATGAAGACTCAAAGGAAATTGAGCAGGTAAAGATGAAGCAACCAGTGAAATGCTGGGAATGCGGAGGACATCATTTACGTCGGGACTGCCCAATGAGGGAACATTATGAGGGACGCAAAGTTCCTAGACTTCGGGATGAGCTGAAAGCTGAGAACCAGCAGGAGAAGTCCATGGAAGCCAAGGGGATTGGTCGTGAATGTTCAAAGTGAATGATTGAACATGGGACAGGTCTGCAAAATTTTGAAATCTTGAAGTGCAATTGTATATGTATTGTATATGCATTCCTATGTATTGGAACACTGAGGACAGTGTTATTCCAAGGGGGAGGGGAATGTAACACCCCAATTTTGACCCCATTTGCATAATGTATAAATATTGTAATTAATCATAGTGAGGAGCTAAGGCAAAAGCCCCACCATCGATTTGGTTGTGTATGTTTCGGCAATAGGTGTAGTTGTCGATGGTTTATCGTGCTATCCGGCACATTATGGTTGGCATCATGTAAATACGCACATCAAATAAAATAAACCACAACCAGCTACGGCAGTGCAACGTTGAAATGAAAAGGGCATGATTCCAAAGGATAAGGGGTGGGGGAAAAACCCATGTGTTGCCACCTTGTTTTGATTTTCCATCTTCCTTATCTCACCCAACTTCTTTAATGTCTATTTTGTTAGTTGGGGCAGTTAATGCTGAGTGGTGGTGGGTGTGGCAGGACTGTCCATCCTTTCCCACGCGCCCACTCCACCAGCAGCCTCTACTCTTCACCGTTGCGTGGGGGAAGAAGAAACGTTCACCTCCACTCCTCCATGACTCTCTCCCTCCATTGCTGGGCGTTCTCGCCATTGTCTGTTCATCTCCCTCATGCCTGGTCCTCACCTTCACGATCATGGTCTGTTCGTTCTCCCCATGGTCGGTTCTTCCTCACGCAGAGCGGAAGTCTGTTCATCCGCGCGCATAGGGGAGCTGTTCACGCTCCCAAAGGGACGCGCAGGCGGAGGTCAGTTTTTTTTCCTCACAGGCTGATTTGTGGGTTCTGCGTTGATGTTGCTCATGTAGGAGGCTGGGAGCTGTTTGGCCACTATCACCCATGATCTTTCCTGTGGAGAGTCATCCTCTTGTAAGTCTTTTCCACTGCTTAGTTGTCCTAGACGGACTGCTGTCTCTCCTCACGCTGTGATTTCTGTTTGTTGAGTACATATGTTGTTACATTGGGGGTCTAGTGCAAGTTGCTGTCATGCACAGACTGTTGGGGTCGTTTTCCCCTGTTGTGATCCATGCTCACTGATTATGTTTTGGGACTGTTGTCTTCCATGCATTTTGTTGGCTGTTGATTGCCACACCTGTTGGCTGAGTCTTCCATGATTATGCTGGGAGTTTTGTTTCTTATCTAGTGTTGGGACTGTGTAAGTTGCCAACATTTCCATTATGAGGTTGAGTTGCTGAAGTACCTTGGTTTGGGTTGTTGTTGAGTTGTTTTGGCCACGCTAAGGCCAAGAACAACTCTGAGTTGTCTTTTGGCTTGAGCCGTGTTCACCGTTGGGTTGGGGTTGTCAACTGGTTGTCTTGCTTTCTTCACAGGGTTGTGAAGGGATTGTGTTGCTGCGGTGTGTAGTAGTTGGTCTTCGGACTATTGTGAGTGGAATGTGGAGGCTGGATATGCTTAAGAAGGTTGGTGTTGTGGCCACCAGCTTAGCATTATCCTTTCCTAGTTCCTGGATGACCTGGTGAATCTCAATTGTGTTGGCTTGGCTATGCTGGTGTATCCTTGGCTATGTGTAAGCCTGCATTGTCCCTTATTTCTTGAGGAATCATGCCCAGCTCGGGGGTGGCAGTGTTGCTGAGAGATTGATGAGAACACTGGCCTATGGTTGGGTGGAACGTTGCAGCGATGTAGCTGGTTGCGGGGTAAGCTCATCATCAAAAGATAAGTACTGCTGCTATTTCATCTCTGCAATTACAATGATGTCCAATGAATTATGATGAACATGTTAAATGTTGAAATGCATATGTTTGCTTCCACTGTATATTGATGAATGATGCATCCTTGTATGATGGGTTATGCATCTGGTTATGTATCCTTGTATGCATTATGATAAGTTTTAATTCCAGCGTTGTTGTATTTGTTCATGTTCATGGGGGTTGTTTGCCCGTATGCATGTTGTGTATTCGTCGCGTCTTCTTCGCCGGTATGAGGGTCGGGGACGTGACACAATGGATCAGGCCAGAATGTTAAAATGGTAGCATGACTTTTATCTCTCCTCAACCATGGGGTATGAGCCTATTTTTATAGGCCTCAAATGGATAGAGATGGTTGAGATTTTGGTGGGTGAGGTGGATAGGAGATCCCCAAAGGATGGATCTCAAACTCAACTAACCCAGGTGAATAGGGATAAGGCCTCCCACAAATATTTTGATCTAGAAGCTTCGTGAAGTCTCTCTTTTTTTACTTTTTACCAAGGGAACTACTCCTGCTCCTTGATGATAGAGCAGTGCTAGGGTAGAACCGCTCTTCAAACAAAGAATAAAGGTGGTGCCACCACCTGTCTTCAACACAATTTAGGCGGTGCTAAAGAAGATACCACTCCTAGGCTTAAGGGTAGAAGCGATGCTAGGTTTTTATGTGCAAGCTTGACATCTAGATCAATGTTTTCACTTCAAGATTTGGGAATGAGGGAAAACATGGATGTTTAGGATCTTATCACATGTTGATGACGAGATTTGAGTGTAACAAAATGCCCCCCAAATCATGAGGCTAGAGGGATATGATAGGAGAGAGATTTGATAGAGCAAGTTATCACTTCGAGGCAAGAATAGGCTAGATCGGAGATCAACACAACCAGTCATCTACAATACATCAATACTTTTGACTCATGAGAAAATGTGTTTTTACCATGGATGTAGAACAATATAAGGTAGATCCATTGGAGAGATTAACAAACATATGACCAACATAGGAGTAGAGACTTTTTGTTAGCCGGAAATACACACTTCCTATGAACAAGAGTTGGTTCCCTATATCTGAATGGTTCATGTCTAGAACAAAACACAAACACATAATGCTAGACTCTCCCTAGATCTGGTTCATCACTAGAATATGATGCCATAATAATTTTCTCAAATTTTTTCTTCGCTATCCTCGCAGAAGAACCTGTAAAAGATGGAAGAAAACAAAGAAAACATGATAGCATACAATATAATCAACTAGATCTATGTCTGTGACCAAGGAATCAAGCAATACATACATATAAAACAGTAAATATGGGAAAGAAAAGACATTCTTTATTAATAAATTATTGGAGAGACTACAACCTTCATGCCTTGGTGTTGAGAGTTCCTTCCAATGGATCCTTGCCTCTAACTTCACCTTGCCTCCAGAGACTCAAGAATTATTTTGACAGAGTTTGGGTATGCAACACAATTCTTCCTCCTTTGTACCATGGGGGATGAGTTAGTATTTAAAGGCATGGGAGGACAGGTATGGTTAAGAATCTCATGGGTGAGGTGGAGATAAGATCTTAAAAAGGAGGTTCTCAAGCTCCAGGTGGTCCTAAACCTTAGGGATGAGGCTCCATGAAGGTCAGCTTCGAGAATCCTCTCGAAGCTTCACTTTTTTCCTTGAAAACTTGAGCATCGCTCCTCCAATGAAGCAAACATGCGGTGATAAGGGGGCACCGCTTCTTGCAGTAAGGATAGGAGTGGTGGCACCACTTCTTGCTCATGTATCAAGAGCGGTGCTGACTTGGGTAACGCTTTTTGTCAATTGGAGAGGAGCGTTACCAGCTCAACACAGGGAAAAATTGCAAGGGGTTAATTTCTTCCTTCATTTATCTAGGGAAAACTTTGAGAGATTGGAGCAGTCAATGGAATGCCTATCTCATAACATGAGGGTGACGAGATTTCAGCATAACAGAATTTCCCCCAAAGTATAATGGCTAGAATGAAACAATAGGCAATATAATTTGAAAGAACAAGGTATATTCCCGAGGTAGAGGTCCAATGGTCGAAACTTCTCAAACATCACAAACTTTCTGCAACACATTTTGATACATGCCCCAAATGACTCACAACATGGCTGCTGACCAATACAATGAAAATGCATGTGAGATACAAAAAATTCATGGCTACTAAAATACAGCGTAGATCCATGCGAAGAAGACTCAAATTTGGACATAGCTACCAGACATACAATGTAGATCTATGTCATACAAACGCAAATTTGAGCACAGCCACAAACATACAAATGTGGATCTATGCTAGGACTCATACAAAATACTCCATCAAAACTTGGGGAAAGAAATGAGCGCTTTTAATAGATACCTAGGGTCTTCGTCTTGTCTTTCACAAAGTACAATTCTATCCATGTGATTACAATGATCTGAACTCGAACATGGTAGAAACCACTTAATTACCGGTCAATGATGAGAACCGTTAACAAGTGCGAGGGAGATCACCATTGATGTCAATGATTCCCAAGGTAATCTAGTACAATATACTAAGTGTGAATAGATGTTTTGATGTTGAACCTCTTGATCAAAGGTCAATGATGTGAACTTTTGTCGAGAGCGAGAGAATCTGTCATTAAGGCATACAGATTTCAAGGTACTAAATTTGTTTCTAAGACTATTTCCCAGATGATGACTTAATGTCGATAGGAATAGTCTCGTCGAAGGAGGGCCATGATGAATCCCACATCGGCAACACGAAACTAGGAACAAAGTTATAGAATTTTGAGTATGATGTAACCATAGGACTGACACAAAAAGTTGTTTAACTGCAGGTGTAAAATATCAACATGACTTGCCTTTGAACATCAGGCGGCACGACTGAAGACTTGGTAGAATTGACTTGACGAAGTGGAACACAATGCGACAATGGAAATGACTCAAAGCAGTGGAATGACTCATGAAAGTGGATTGACTCAAAGACAAGATGAATACCCAATTGACTGAATGAATTGCAAACAAGTGCCATGTTCAAAGGTGACTAATAACTGCCATTAATTGCAAATGAAATGTATTTCCCTTCCCTTAGTTTCCCCATCATGATTGACGAGTGCCTATTTTCATTTTTATGAGTTCAAAGAGGGTAACAAACACTCATTGTAGCTTATCTGAAGACAAGTCCATTTTCATACGTTTTATGAACCTGAGAAAGGAGGGGTTCGTTCCCTGAAAAGAGTCTCTCATTGTTTAGTTTAACGAGTCCAATGAAAGCAAACTCGATATCATTCATGTTTAGAGAGTCTGAAAGAAGACGGAAGAAGTCTCCAAAGGGTCCTTTTTCATATGATTTAGTCTCTAGGGCCCAAACAAGTATAAAATAATACCCAATAGAACTCTTCCAGTCATGATTGGATGAGTGTTCCTTTTTTGTAAATAGTCCATCTGAATCAAAAAAGACATAACCTTCCATCAGAGAGACGACTCTTCAAATACTTTTACGAGTATGAAGAAGACAAGTACTCGATAATCTTTTCACAAGTACTCGATACTTTTACGACCTTTTACTAATGGGTAACTGGTTGAGGGAGTATCATCAACATGATGATCAAAGGTTGATGACATAGATGGTTTGGAATTTTTAGACCACTCTTCTTGTACATGGGAGAGACTGAGACACTCCTTAAGAAGGTGGTCCCTTTTGGAAAGCTTACAAGGGAACTTGGGTTTCCTGGGAGTTCTCTTAGAACAAGCATCATCAAGAGTAGATGGTTGCTTCTTTTTCTCTTTCTTATCCTTCTTCTTCTTACCCTTCCCTTTCTTCTTCTTCTTATCCACCTAACTACTAACCGTAGTGCTTTGGTCAAGCGAAGAAGAAGAAAGGGATGAAGCCACAACCAGTGAAGAAGGAGCAAGATTAGGTTGAGTTCAATCCTCTCTCGGAGGAGAGGTAACATTTGAGACATTAGGTGTAACAGGAATTACCAGATTAAATAGCCAGACCGATAATCCTATAGTTAACCCAAGAATATTTAGAGTGGCAATAAATGGAGGACGAGTACCTTCACTTGGATGGAATACAAAAGGTACACCTTGGAAAGGGGCCTCTTGATTGGTAGTCCCAGATGGGGGTGCCATCTCTAAACTCTCTAAAAACCCCTTAACTACCACGCACAAGCAAGTACTACTCAAACTAAAAGCAACAATAAAACATGTGAAAGGACTGGATAAGAGTCAAGAACCTCACATGACAGGCCAAAATGATAACTCAGATGGTTTGAGGATTCCTAAAAGGGTCTCTCGATATACGCTAGGTATGTGGGAGCTCAAATCCACAGTGGTGCTGTCTAATGCACAACCATTCAACAAGAGCCTTCCGATATGCTATTGAGTACGTGAAGTGCCTTTCGATATACCTCAAGGGTACGTGAAAGGTCGTTCGATATATCGGACGTACGTTGAAGAACTGCAAGCCCCTAGGATATAGTGTTGGCTAATAACAATAGTTTCCATGCTTACTGACGTCGGAACACGTTGCTAACCTAACACTCAAATTGATAAAAGTTTTAACCTAGTACTACCGTTAATTTTATCTTGTGTGATTAGGTAGAACCATGGAGTGAAAACTTGAAATTAAAGAAGATGCACACTGATCTATATGATAATGTAAGTTTTCCTCTTCAATGAAATTCTAACTAAAAGAGGGAGAGAGATTTACTTTTCTTTCCAAAATGCACACCCAAATGCAAATGCGATTCTATCTTTTCAAACGAAAAGTAAAATATCAATGCACTCCAAACAATCTTTAAAGCAATTAAAAAAGATATCTAGAGAACATGTAATATAAATAAACCAAAAATGTTTCCTATCTTTTCATGCTTGAAAAAAATGCATAAAAATATAATGGAAAGATGATTTCACTAACGTTTCCAAACAAATCTAACTCTAATGCACACAAAGTCGAAAACATATATTTCTTCTTAATGAAAGTAAGATCTGGAACTTCAAGCAATCAAGCACAAAACAAGAAGAAAATCCTTCAACATGATTGCGAATAAAGCAAAGGAGAGAGAAAACTAAAATTCTCTTAGGAACATACAAGGAAACGAAGAACCAATCTCTCCTACCAAGCACTGAAAAACTCAGTATGCAAAAGGAAACAAAAATCACCCCAAGCAAAAAAATACTCAAAACAACATGGATCACTCACGCATTCCAAGTCCAAAACAAACTAGAATGGACCCATGAAAATGAAATGTATATTTTCCAATTCTAATGAATAATATCTATAGAAAATAACAAGAGGTTTCAAGCAAAGAAAAGAATGCAAAATCCAATGCAAGAAACATAAACTCTTCTTTCAATGCAGAAAGAATATAACAATCAAAGTGAGGGAGAAATTGTTAGGATATTTAGACACTTAGGAGTTAGTTAAGATCAACTTGTGTAATATATACATTAGGTAAAAGTGTGTTTCTTTAGTATGCATTAGTATGCATTTGTAAATATTCTAATTCGACAGTCACGATATGTTCTAGACATAGAGTGAGCCAACGGTTCAACTTCTCTTAGATCATACATACCATTGATCCATGGCTTAACACCTGATTGGTACATGATCTCTATTTAAAGAGCATGGAGGGTCCTTGGCTAGTTGATCGATTATGAGAAGCTCATATGTAACTTTCTTTCTTTTGCATAATAAATTGCTCCAAGTAGCTATTTGGTTAGGGTCATGGATTGTTTCCCTCTCGAGGGTTTTAACCATGTGACAAACATAGGTGTATTGATCTGTGATCTGTTTGTGTGTAGTGGTTTGTCTAGGTGTTCAGTATTTTGAGAGTACACTATGTACGCGAACATGGTATCAGAGCGTTTATGAAGAGTTGCTTTCAGTTTTGATCAAGATCTGGAACCAGTGTTGCCGAAGCTTTGAAAGGGTTTATGGTTCTAGATTTTTTGTGTATTTGTGAGCTGTGGAAGCTATTCCATTGCATCCAGAGTGCCATTTCCATTGGAAAATAGTTTTCCTTTCATTGAAAACCGTTTCTGTTTGATCCAGAAACACCCATTTTGGCAAATCTAAAGGTATAATGTTATAGTGACGGAGTTATTTAAATTTTTTTTTTAATCTTTCATATTTTATCAGTTTTATTATTAGATCTTTATTGTTTTAGTCTCGGACTGTTGCCTTCCTTGACTGCATATGCTCTTTACCGTGCACCTTACGCAATCGCGTTGAATCAGAAATAAAAAGGGAAATTTTTTTCTTGTCTTCTCGGCTACATATGCTCTTTGTCGTGCACCTTGTGCGATCACGGCAAATCAGAAACAATGAGAAAACTTGAAAACGTAAACTTTCCGGGTAAGCTAACCAAGATCTAACCCCATTGTGTGGAAAAAAAAATCGTTTTTATTTTTCGTTTTTTTGTGATTTGCAGAAAAAAAAAAGGCAAGCACGGAGAATGAGAGAGAAAAGTTAAAAATAAAAAAATAAAAAAATAAAAAAAACTCACTTCTTCTTTCCATTATTTTACGTACCTTTTAAACTTAACTCACTTGGTCCAAAGTTGTTTTATTCCTTAATAGGTTTTGAGTTCAAGTCTTATTAAGCTACTTTTTAGAGCATGCAATTACTATTTTCAAGTTACTTTATTGTAAAAGTGCATCTCACTTAAATAAAATAAAATAAAAAGTGAGTCACTTAAGTCTTTTAATTTATTGCCGCACTATTTAAAGTAACATTATTGTAAAAGTGAACATCACTTATTCTACAAAAGTGATACACTTAAAAGCAACTTTATTGTAAAGTGATTGTCAAAGGTTGATCTTAGGAAGGGGGGGTTCTTTTTTTAGTTGGTCAAGTTAATATCTGCCACGTCACTATTGGAGGCACCTTCAACATTTTCTTTGATCAAGCATAACTTCATCATTCATAATTATTTTTTAGTGCCGGTTTTTTTAAAACAGCCTAATTTTTCTATATCTTTGCATCCAAATAGTTAGTTTATGTTCTTTCAGCCATTATTTTCAAGTATGGCCACCCCTTGTGATATTATACTTACCAGTTCTAACTATTTCTCATGGAAATCTCATATGGAGGATGTTCTACGAAGTAGGGGACTTTTTAGAATTACCTCAGGGAAAGAAACAAAACCCACTGACGATGATAAGAAAATAAAATGGGCAAATAGATGTGATGAAGCTCGAGGATTGATTGAGATGTCAATCTATACTGATTTGCGATTCCACATATCTGGAATTGATGAACTTGATAAAGCTTGGGAAAAGTTGGAATCTATGTTTGGTAAACACAATGAAATTCGAGGTCATCAACATGAGAATGAGTTGATTTCTTTGAATCCAAGTGATTTTTCATGCATTCAAGACTATTTATCTAAGTATAAAACTCTTATACTCTTATGTGAAGAATGCAAGATTAAGGAAACGACAAAAAATGTATTTATCATATTTTTTCCAAACTTGGACCTGCATATTCTGTTTTTGTATCTACCTTCTACTCCATGAAAGAATCCTTGACTGCAGCTAACTATTAAGAGCCTAGTCTTGAATCATTTTGTGATTCCTTAATTAGAGAGAAAGATAAGCTCATTCATCTTGGAATAATTAACAATGCAAATACATCTGGGAAAGCCTTATTTCCCCAACAGAAAGAAAAGTCCAAGCCTCCCAAGAAATAGAAATTTCACAATAATAAGCCAAACAATAAGGGTCCCAAACCCTCTCAGTCAGATCTTTCTTTAAAAAATGACAAAGGATCCAAGCCAAAAGGAAAGAAGACTGAGCGTCATTGCAATTTTTGTGGGAAAGATAATCATGATGAATCTAAGTGTTTCAAGAAGATGGTAGCCTTGGAAGCAACAATGAAGAAGCACCACATTAGCCTAGATTCGTCTTCAGAATCTACCTCTCATGGACATGCACTTTGTGCTTCTGGTTACTTTTATACTGCATCTTCTTCTTCTACTTCAAATGAACGGCTCATTGATTTTGGAGCATCTTATCATATGGCTAAGGATCAAGCCATCTTTTCTACTATGCATGAATGTAACACCAAGAAAATATTTGTTGGTGATGATAGATCTCTAAGTGTTGTAGGATATGGAACAGTTCCAATAGAAAATGTTCATTTTAGTGATGTACTGTGTTCCAAAATTTTCCTGCAATTTGCTATCAGTCTATCAAATTACTCATTCAGGTGAAGGTAAAACTGTGACGTTTACAGCTCACCAAGTTGTAATTAAGGATTTTAAACATCCTCAAAATGTCCTTGCTACTAGAATTGTTGATGATATTACCAAGTTGTACAAATTTAACAACTTTGGGTCATCACCTTTTCCTTCAGTTTTTGTTGCTCATAGTGATAACTTGAGCAAACTTTGGCATGAGCAATTTGGTCACTTAAATTATCGCTCATTACAACAACTATGTAAAGACAATATGGTGACTGGTCTTCTGATGGTATCTTGCATGGATGGTGTTTGTTCCTGTTGTGTACTCGAAAAACATCATCGGGACAGTTTTGACAAACATGCCTCTTGGCACGCCTCGGTTTCATTGGAGCTTGTGCATAGTGACTTATATGGCCCTCTTCCATCTGCTTCCTTTTCTGGTTTCAAATATTTCTTAACTTCCATTGATGACTACTCCAAATGCACTTGGGTTTACTTCGTAAAACTTAAGAGTGAAGTATTTAACATGTTCTTGGCCTACAAGGCCCTTGTTGAAAAACAATCTGGTCATCAAATTATTAAGTTAAGATCTGACAATGGAGGAGAATATGTTAACAACAAGTTCACTACTTTCTGCATTGAACAAGCAATCCAACAACAGCACACTGTTCCATATACACTAGAACAAAATGGTGTAGCTGAACAAAAGAATCGCACTTTAAAAGAAATGGCTAATTGTATGATCCAATCTAAGGGACTAAGTCTTCAATATTGGGCTAAGGCCATAAATTGTGTAAATTACATAGTTAATCGCACACCCACTAAAGTTTTACAAGGTATAACACTAGAAGAAGCATGGAGTAAAATTAAACCTGATGTAAGTCACTTTCTTGTGTTTGGTTGTGAAGCATGGGCTCACATTCTGGATGAAAAACGAAAAGCATTGCAGCCTAAAAGTGAAAAGTGCATATTTGTTGGATATTCTGAAGATGTAAAAGGTTATAGACTTCTTCAGCCACATTCTCATGATATAATCATTAGAAGAGATGTTAAATTTTATGAAAATCTATTGGCCTGGGAGCCTAACATGGCGGGTGTGCCATCTTTGGCCTACGAGCCTGATTCAACGATTGTGCCTTCTTCTTCTTCTTCTTATTCTTCTAGCTTCCTTGGCAAGTTTCCAACTCCAGTTTCTAATGATGATAGTGAGGATGGAAATCCACCTTCGCCTGCTCATGTTCCTCCAGTTGCACCAGCACCAATACTTCCTCGATGGGTCCGTTCAACATGTGAAGCAGTTGGTGATCTCATAGGTGATCCTAGAGATCAATGTCGAACACGTTCTCAGTTTCAGCAAGCCTCTTCTCTTTTGGCTCAAGTTTTCGAGAATCATGATCCAAAAACTTTTGCAGAAGCTTCAGGAAATCCAAATTGGGATGCAACTATGGATGAAGAATATCATTCCTTAATGGAGAACGATACTTGGGATCTTATTCCTCTTCCAAAAGGAAGAAGACTTGTCAGATATAAATGGGTCTACAGAACTAAGTATGCATCGAATGGAAGTGTTGAAAGACTTAAGGCAAGGTTATTTGCCAAAGGTTTTTCCCAAGTTGAAGGAATTGACTACAATGAAACCTTTGCTCTTGTTGCAAAAATGAACTCCATACGCCTTGTTCTTTCCCTTGCAGCCTTACATAACTGGGAAGTCCATCAAACGGATGTCAAGTCTACCTTTTTACATGGTGATTTACAGGAGAAAATTTACATGGAACAACCTCCTGGATATGTTCAAGATAACTCTAGCCTTGTATGTCTCCTTAAGAAATCCTTATATGGCCTTAAGCAAGCTCCTAGAGCATGGTATGCCAAAATGGATAGCTTTCTCCTTGACATTGATTTTTCTAGATGCCATTCTGACCCCAATGTCTATACCAAGAAAGCAGGAAACCATCTCATCATACTTGTTCTTTATGCTGATGATCTTATCCTTACTGGTAGTAACCCTAAACTTTTAACCCATGTGAAATCCAGTGTTAAGCAAAATTTTGAAATGTTAGACTTAGGACATTTGCATTATTTTCTTGGTCTCCAAGTCTTGCAAACCAAAGAAGGAATCTTTCTTTCCCAGTCTAAGTATGCTTGTGACCTTCTTCATCGCTTTCACATGGAAGATTGTAAACCAACCCCTTCTCCCTTCCAGTCTGGAGTAAAACTTTCTGCCACTTGTACTTCCCCTGAAGTAGATGCCAAATTGTATCGTTAGCTTGTTGGTAGTCTTTTATACTTGACTCATTCCTGTCCCAACCTTTCCTTTGTCGTTAGTCGTGTCGCTCGTTAAATGGATTATGACTTGTATTTCGACAACTTCATTCGTTGTTTTGGTTAACGGGTCTCCAACATCATTCTTCAAGAGTGTCCATGGAATCAGACAAGGCTGCCATTTGTCTTCCTTCTTATTTATACTATCTATGGAAGGGATTTGTCTCTCTTCAGCAAGGCCAGGTTTGATGGGACATTGCTGGCAATCAAACTAACCATTGGTTTAACCATTTCACTTATTATTTTTGTGGATGGTGTCATAATACTGGGAAGGGGATCTAAGGCTAAATGGAGTCTTATCAAAGAGCTCCTCAATTTATTTTGAGCTACGACGGGTCTCTCCATCAGCTTGCCAAAGTCTCTTATAAGACACAATTGTCAAGATGAATGGTTGACCAAGGGCATTATTGATCTCTTCAATATTCGAGCTGCCAACATTGAAGAAGGTTTGAACTACGTAGGATACTTTTTGAAACCATCCTGCTATCAAAGAACTGACTGGACCTGGTTGCTAAACAAAATTCATCAAAAAATTGATGGATGGATGAATTGCTAGATCTCTCTGGGCAGTCGTCTCACACTCACTACTGTTGTTCTGCAAAGCGTACTAGTCTTCTGGCTTACTATGACGTGAATCCCTTCTAGGATCATCAATAGCATCCACATCACCATCTTCAACTATCTTTGGCGTGGAAAAGCATTATCAAACAAATTTCATCTTACCAGTTGGGAATCAATTTCAAGGCCGTGCGACCTAGGAGGATGGGGCATCAAAAACTTCAAGATCTTCAACTCAGCACTTTGTGCCAAGAGTCTATGGAGGGCATTGCAGGACGGAGGACTTTGGGGCAGGGTAATTAGGTTTAAATATCTTCAGAGAATGCCATTTGATCATTGGCTTAGAGCTAGCGGCAGTAGTCCCAGAAAGTGTTCCTTCATTTGGCGTAGCCTTGAGATTTCTCTTCCCCTCATCATACCAAGGATCTCTTAGCTCGTTGGACAAGGATCCCAAATCAACATTAGAATCGACCCGATCGTCGAAGTGGCCAACGATATCCTTTCGGACAGTTTGATTAGGCATTTGCATGATAGGAATCTCATTGTTCTCTATCAGGTTTTTTTGCAGCAAGTGCAAGGCAGACCCTACTGGAGCAGGGCATCCGACCTTGGCATCAGCGATCGATTGGAGAACGAATGGACATCGTATATCAATTCATTGGTTGAAGCAGGCATCTGCTTGAATTTAGATCTAGACATAATCGTGTGGACAGGAAATCAATTGAATGGATCTGTTACTGCCATGGTAATGTACAGATCTCTTATATCACATCAGGAATTGAGTCCCCTGGCGATTCTCCTCAAGAGGATTTGGAGCGGACGAATGCCTGTAAAATTAAAATGTTTTGCATGGTTAAGTTTAAACCAGAGAATCTTAACTTGGGACGGCTTGTAGAGGTGTGGTATCTCAGGCCTTGGTCAATGTGGTTTTTGCACTTTTAATCTGGAAAGTGTTGATCATATTTTTGGAGGATGCACATTTTTTCAATCTCTATGGGCATTGATATGCAATTACATTTCAATTTCTATTAACTGGGACAAATGAAATTTACATGAGAATTTTGAGTTTATCATTAAAAACTCTGCCATCCAATTAGATGTCTTGATAGCCACTATTTGGGCGGTTTGAAGAATGTGAAATATGTAATATTTCAGAGTGGGAGGCCTGACCATTATTTTACTAGTAGGAGTGCTATTGGCTAGGTCCAATCATATGGCAGTTTGGATCAGCGTGAGCCTAACAGGAGAACCATCACAACATTAGCGGAGCAGCATGGCACAGTGGGATATTTCGATGGTGTTGAACAGGGGGGATATTGTGGTGCCGGTATGATCATAAAAATCAACTAGACTTCATATTACTTTCTTAAGCTTAGCATTGGTCCTGGATCTCATACTAAAGCCGAGCTTCTCACACTTTGGGGCCTACTTTATTTTGTCAAAGAAAAAGATATATGGCTTGATATGGTTCTTGGAGATTCTAAAGCGATTGTGGAATGGGCTAAAGGTTCTTATAAACTTCATACTACTCAGCTATCCCATTGGATCAATCGGACCAAGATACTCATTGAACATTTTTAGCACACCACATTCTCCCATATCTACCGAGAACTGAATATCGAGGCTGATGGTCTTTCCAAATTAGCCATTGGAGTCAGTATGAACTCCATTGAATGGGCGAGGTTCGACCGGTTAACACTCATAGAACAGGGCTTTATGAACATTAGTTTGCTTAGATAAATCACTTAATCGAATGATTCATCAGATTATCAGACTATTCACATGTCTATTAAGACATAACATAAGATTTTGCTTTCGTTAATTGATCATAAAGCTTTAGAAAGAGATATGATTTAATGTAACTTAAACACTCAGCTTGTAAGACACAACTTTATTAATATAAAGTTGTATTAACTAAAAAACTATTATTGTACCATTTACAAGTAATACTTTCCAATCATGTGCAAATCATATCATGTACTAGTCAAATCCGTTATGATAACATAAAAAAAGATGTTACTCATTGATAATGATGAAAATGAAAAAAATAATAAAGTTAAACGGTTAACCTTAGCCTCACATCAAATGTTATCATTTTAGAGTTGTTCCTCCACCGCACCCCACCCCACACCTACCTTTCCAAGCTATGGGATGGCAAATTAGAACGGTGAGGAGTTGTTAAGGGCCGGAGTTCAAGACTTCAATTATTTAGCTATTATGGTAGTTGAGAAAAGGTTCACAAGACATATAAGGGGGTCGGTAGCTTTGGAGAAAACAATCCAATACTTCACCAAACTTACCCTTTTTCTTTTAAAAGGGGAATTGAAAATACACCATCAACGTCTCTTCTTCTTTTCATTTTTTAAACTTTAATAAGGAAATTGACCACGCACCTTCTGTGTCCCTTCCTTCCTCGAGACTCGAGAGGGGTTCAACTTCAACAGCTACTACCATAAACCAACTACATTCCATCGTAAAATTTACTTCGTTCAACGAAGTACGTACATTCATTCCCAAAGGCTAACCAATTGGATAATTCCCGTCCCCAATTTTTTCATTTGAATCCAAATGTATCGACAAAAGCCTTTCAAACATTTTTTAAACATAAAAGAAACCAATATTTATATTGAAATTAAAAATGTGTAAAAAAACATTTATAAAAGTAGATTGGCATTAAACTATTACTTTAAACCCTATACAGTAACAGGGGAGTGAGGGTTATTTATGATTTTCAAGAAAATCTAGAATCAAGTTTCCAACGGGGATGAGAAGAAAATATCAACAATAGAGATGTCTACTTTACTTTTATTAAAGAGGGAAGAGTTATGTTTACTTTTATTAAAGATGGAAGAATATAGATTTAAAAAGATTTAGGATATTAAGATTTAATTTTTATAATTATTAATTATATGAATATTTGTACATTATGAAGGAATGTTGATACTTATCGAAATTCAAAAACATAGAATAAGGTAAGAAGAAGTTGAATTTTTTTAAGGGTTCAAAACAACAAAGTGAATAAGTTCGTGAAAGGAGCATCTTAACTTGGCATTAGAGACTTGGGAAAAATCAAGTGTATGTCATATTCTTTTATCCCTTAATGTCTAAACTCAAAGTTCATGATCAAATATTATATACCTCTAATGGGTATCAAGCAAACCAAGTGGTAGTTGGGAATTAATACAAATTGACGAGTAGTAACACTCGGACACCCTATAATATTTCTACATAATTCTTACTTGATGGAGATGCAGAGATTGAAGGGCGATGGAGGATCAATGGCTCACTCGGGTGGGATAAAGATATTCTTGTTCCTTGGCATTACATTCTCATCCCTTTGCTTCTTTCAAGCAAGATTGAAAAAACAATGAACCATGCCCGCAAAATTAGTTTCATCACGCCATAGAGGATTATTCTCTGTTGGGAATTCTAACTATGTTAGAATTTGAGTATTTGGCATTTCCTTCTTTTAGGTCAATTGGTCGTTAGGTGATATGAAGGGGCATAAGCCAAATTGTTGTTCTTGCTAGACCCACGCTAAACCTTGGAAATGTCGTTATTATTCCAAGGGGATATTCATATATCCATGTTCAACACAAGTAAGTCAATCTAGAGGACACACAAAAATCCAAGCATGCAAGGGGTAATGGAGAGAGTGGCAAAACATGAAAATCAAACACAGAAGCTAGAGGCACTATTTGGAATGTTGTACCAATTGATTTTAAGTTTAACTAGAAGCTTATTTGCAATTTCTCATGAAATTTTGTTTATTTAATCTACTTCACCCAATTGAATACAAGAAGAAACAATGCAAGCCATAAAAATAAAGTAAATGCCCACATAAAACAACACTAACAAATAGGAAGCACGAAAAATAACTATAATGAACTAGCATTCTTTTAATTCTAGATTTTTTTTGGAAGAGATATTCCTATTCATTTATATTACTATGTTGTCCTATAATGCCATAATAATAACAATTACCCTATCTTAATTTTTTAAAATGAAATTTATATATTAAAAATTTACTGATAATTATTTTTCATTTTAAATAATAATAAACTTATAAAAAAACTTAAAAAATGTTTATTTACTTTTTATTAAATTTTTTTATAAAATAGAAATCTTTAATAAAAATCTATTCATTTAAAATAATACACTTAATCCCACCTCAAAAATAATAAGTTAAAACACACTGTCTAATACATCCATATATAATAGTGCTAATAAAGCCATATTTAAAGCCATAAATAGTCATATATAATAGTGCTAATAAAGCCATATTTAAAAACAATATGTTAAAAAAAACTACCTAATACCACATTGAACTAACCACTTGATAAGAATATCATTTTCTCTCTCCCAGTGAGTTGGTTTATTGGTGTCGAGAGACTAAAAAGCTTTTCTCAAGCTTCCAGGCACTGTCTATTACCCACATCTACCGAGAGCACCACTGGTTGGCTGACCGACTCTCTAAAGATGCACTCATTTTTCCTCAAGGAAAAGGCAGATATAAGGAATTTATTGAGAACCAATTGGTCTCATAGGATTTTTTTCAGCTCTATTGAGTATGATAGACGGGAGTTTCCTCCCTGTTGTTGATTTGTGTTATTTGTGAGTTCTCTCTTTTAGATTGTAGAGCAGTGCCTATTGGCATTCGTTAGATGTGGATGATTGGACGGTCCTCAATGATGAGACAGTTTACTGATGGGTTCATGTAGTGTTTGTGTTCCTTTCCCCCTGGCTGAACGCCTATTGGCAAAGACCAGATGTACCCTGTTTATGGGATGTTTGTAAAGATGACCTTTGATTCTAATAGAATAACAAAGACAGGCTTTTTTCTTCTTGAAAAAAACAATATCATTTTCCAAAACTGTTTATATGCAAATATAAAACTCCAAAGTAGCAACTAATAGCCATATATAATAGTGCCAATAAAGCCAAATTGGATGAAAATAATAAACCTGCCAAATCTGAAATGATAAAGGCTAGCTTAATGGAGAGAATCCGTTTCTCTCATTATGGGCCACTTGTTAGATATTTAAAGGCGTGAAGATAAGGTCACAACCATGAACTGAAGCATATTATGCAGCAAACAGAGATTTCTGCTGCTTTCCGACAAGTGGCAAAAGCTAAACAAAATATGCCAAGAACAATGCATGTGATGCTCCACATACCAACATTTATTTTTAATGACTCGCAGTCTTTTCTCCTCATGCGGGTCATGCGCAGACGGGTTCCGAGGATGCCAAGCTGTATGCCACTACCAATTTCAATTTTGTGTGATATTATATTAATCCACGCTCCCACTCTCCACAAAAAGCTCCAAATACATGATGCTTATTATGACAATGACGTTGGAGAGTCGAAGGAATCCCAAGCTGGCATCCAGCAAATGGAATCCATCCACGTGGGTGTCGGTAGTCGGGATTAAGACCCAGCGGCAGCCTGTAAAGCCGACGGGCAGCTTCAAGGTCTTAAAATGGTAACCCTCCACGCCTTGAAAGTTGATTCTCTCTTTTCCGGTAGAGATGGGGTAAAAGCCAGACCACGGTTACCTTTACCAAAGAGAAGACAGGCTGGCATGGGTTTAACGATCCCAACCTGGGCCAGTACCATGCCAGGGTGGACGGCATTCGTCTGCCGACGGTGAGTTAAAGAAGTCTCCGGGGGCCCGTTTCGTTACCGTTGATAAGAACGTTCATAGAAACCGTGAATGACCGTGGCCACTTAAATACTGAGAAGATCCTTCACTCCCTTATCATTAGCATCGTCCTATCTTCTTCTTTCTTGCTCTGCAAAGAGAAGTACTGTGTGGCCAGCATTCCACATTGTGCTCTCGGCTATCCGGGCCTCTGAAATTTTGCCAGATTTAGATTCAGGTTCATCATTTCCGGGAGCATTTTTGCCACAATGAAGCTTCTGGGGCTCCTCCTCCTGCTGAGCTTCCTGTGCTGCGCGAATGCGTTCAACATAACGAAGATCCTGGACGCATATCCGGATTACAGCCAGTTCAATGACGATCTCACGCGGACGAAGCTGGCGGATGAGATCAACAGCAGGCAGACGATCACAGTCCTGGTAGTGAGCAATGCCGCCATGGCTCCGCTGAGCGGCATGGATCTGGCGTCCATCAAGCGTGCCCTCAGCCTCCATGTGGTGCTTGACTTCTTTGACCCAGAGAAGCTCCACCAGGTCACCAATGGCACCACGCTGAGCACTACGCTCTACCAGACAACCGGCGCGGCGGCGGGCAACGCTGGCTTCATCAACATCACAGATCTCAAGGGTGGCAAGGTCGGCTTCGGCCTCTCAGGGCGCGGGACCAAGCTGGATTCCACGTATGTCAAATCTGTGAAGCAGGAGGGCTACAACCTGTCCGTCGTGGAGGTGAGTCAGCCGATCACAACCAGCGTTGCAGAGGCCCCGTCGCCCTCGCCCTCCACCACGAACATCACGTCTGTTCTGATAAAACACGGCTGCAAGATCTTCGCCGGTCTGATCTCCAGCACTGGGGTCCTCAAGTCCTACGAGGAAGCAATCCAGGGCGGGCTGACTGTGTTCGCCCCGACTGATGCCGCGTTTACAAGTGTCACTAACAAGATGCTGAACAAGCTGTCCAGCGAAGACAAAGTCTCCGTGCTGGAGTTCCACGCTCTGACAATATACAGCCCACTTGGCACCCTCAAGACCACCAATGGCCCCATCGCTACGATGGCGAGCACCGGTGCTGGCAAGTACGTATTGACGGTGACCTCCTCTGGCGACACTGTGATGCTCAATACAGGCATCAACAAGGCCACGGTCAGCAGTCCATTGCTTGACGACCAACCCCTTGCGCTCTTTTCGGTGGATAAGGTTCTGAAGCCCAAAGAGCTCTTCGTCGCAGCTCCCGCCCCCGCTCCCGCTCCCACCCCAGAAGCGACGTCACCCGCTAAAGCCAAACATACCAAAAGCTCCGCCGCCGCCTCATCCAGCAAAAGCAGTAGCACTTCATTTGCCCCCGCCACCGCCAGTGTTTGCCGTGGCTCGTTGGCCTTCTTGGTTGTTTGCATCGGAGTTTTCATGTTATAGGTTACCCAGCGTTGCTGCTTTGTCGAGAAGAGTAGATCCAGTGGAGGGACAAATAAGAGATCTGTGCTGTACAGCCTGATTTTATTTGAGCGGAGCAATTGCTCCTTCTGTTCGTGTTTTTAGGTTGTTTTGGACTGCTCGTATTTACGAATTATTATTTCATTTAATTATTATTAGTGAAATATTTGTAACTACGTAGCTCGCTACTGCCCACTCTGCCCGTGAACTGTTTGGAGCTTCTAGATCTCGAGATATCGTGGTCCTGGGCAGATCGAGTGCTAGCTGTGATTTGGCTGTTGTGTGTATATGCTTTCCTTTCTTCAATTGAATTTTTATTCATTTAAATACGATTTGCCAAATAAATCATATGTATACTTCTATATAAAAGGAAAAAATAGTGTACATTTCCTCATAAATAAATCAAGGCATAATATGAAGTGATGGTGGCTTTGCTGCCTATGGAAAATGACTATTCGATAAATAAGGAAATATGGGAAACAGGGAACACAGAAAATAATGATATTAAATCAGATTAATAATGACTACTTGATTAAAGAAATATGGTAAAGAAGAAAATGTATACTAAATTTTATTTATAGAAAACGAATATTAAATTTTATGGAAACTGATTATTGATAAAAAGGGGAAAGAAAAAAATAGAAAATTTAATAGTAAAAATGAGTACTTTACACGCAAATGTAGGACATAAACAATGAATAATACAAATCAGTTAGTCGTGCTTTGGTTAACCAATAGAATTGTTTGACACTAAGCACTTCTTTAAAAGGTAATAGCATTTGCATGTCTCATTTTATTTAAGAGCATTTGTATGTTTCATTTTATTTAATAGCATTTGTATGTTTCATTTTATTTATTTTGGTACTTATTAATGATATGTTTTTTTATACATATTTTAGCACTAAATTAGTGATATAATAGTTCTTAAATACCGCTTTAACTATGAATGTAATATAATATATGTCTTTTGTTATATATGAATAATATGAATAATATGGTAATAAGATAATATGTTTTATACAGTATTGGATGATTGAGGGAATACGATTACTTTTACAAATATTTATGTTTTTTTTTCTTATTTATTAGTCCCTGCTCTGAAGTTCCCACGGATTATATGAATCAGTTCCAATTTTTTTTTCTTTTTTCGAGTACATATACAAAAACACATTTTAGAAATTTATCTTAGGTTTCCATTGTTATTGATGAATGGCATTTTTTTTATGAGCCAATCAATATGCAGAGATCGTTTGTTTTTCAACTTTTTATCTTATTAGTCCCTGCCCGGCTAGCAGGGACTCTAGTTATCGGCTTGCCGCCGTTTGGATTACATTACACGAAAACCAAAACAAATCTTACTGAAATATCCTAAGTTTTCAATA
>LPNX011020078.1:0-18127 GCA_001517045.1 Pseudotsuga menziesii
GTTTTGAGGGCTTCTATCTAGCACATGAGTAAAAAATCAGGTTTTCATCGCCAAATTTGGCCAAAAAGTGTTACCCATCTTCATGGAATCACCCTGGATTGTATATTATGGAAGCAATAAAATTTATTTATGGTCACAAGCGTTATCCCACAACTCTGTAACCCATAATGTGGATTGCACCTTTGTTGTTCAGGACAATGCACCCTTGTAAACTAGGGTCTCTGGGGTTACCAACTTACTGAGACACTTGCAGACAATCAACTTATCTAGAAAATGAAATAGGAATAGGAAGAATGCTTGACTTACTCGGTTTATGATGGTTGATCAAAGCTTGGTCTTCTCCTCTTTCAGTCCCCTTCAAATCTTCCAGGGCTCTCCCAATTCACATGTAAAAGACAAGTTCTTCAAGCAATATCTCATATATATATTAATGGTTAGTAAATTGCATATTCATAATAACATAATTGAAATCATTCATAATCCATCATCCATGAGAAAATAACAACACAAATATTGGAAGAAGAACTTTCTTTATTCATAAACAAAGAATGGTAATATTACAACCCAGCTTCTGAGATAAGGAATCCTCTACAAACCAAGGACACTGAGTTTTTCTGCTCCAAGAGGTCTCAAGACATACCACCAACATAAATTTTCTCTTCTGGGAATGATTGATTAGCCCCATCCTATTCCCTCTATTTATACATGGGGAAATAGATAGGTTTCAAAGGTTAGGATGGTTGAGATAGTTGAGATAGATATGGATTAAGCCTCAACTGATCTCGACTAATCATGATTTATTATTTCTAACATTGGATTAAGGTACACATGATTATGTATATAGGAAATTCACATGTGAGATGCTACTTTCTCAAAGGAAACTCGTGTGTTCAATGTGCATGTGGGTCTCAATGAAAATAGTCATGTATGACACGCAGGTTGCAATGCAAATAGTCATGTGTGTATCCCTAATCTCCAAATGAAAATGTATGAATTTGGTTAGGAGTTTATGTATTAATGGTCATGCACATCTATAGTGTTTGGGAAACTTCAATCCTATTTTCCTTTTGTGTCCCGACATATTGGATGTCATTACTCGGATGGAGTGCCATTTTGGTTGATAATAGATGCCCCTTAATGTGTGAGGTCAGAGGGAAGCAATGGTCGAAATACATTACAATATTTCAATCTTGGGGAACTCAAATGTCCAAAGTAACAAAGGAAGCCCCTGAAACAAATACATATCAATGTCATATACAAAATCATATCTGAGGATGCCATGTTCAATATAATGGAACACTAGCTCCTTAACAATATTTGATTACATCATATGATACGGGTACAAGACCATGTATATTACTATGGTGGATTGAAGCCACAATATACAATGGTAAGTCTTCAAACTCTAAAATTTGTGTAACTAATCATAACATAGTCTTGCACAACTTAGGTTATAAGTGTGAACCTACGGTCTTCATCGAAATCCAAAGGAACCAGTACAATCCCTACCATGTGAATAAACGTGTTGAAGTTGAACATGGAAAGGACTCAATAGAATGTCAGATAATGAGTGAAACTGACAACAAAAGAAAAGGAATCCACTAATGATGATAGTGAATCCTAAGGTACCATTATCAAAGCTCTAGGTATCCATATTCAGGAAGTACTTATGAGAAACCATACTATGATGAGGAAGGAAATGGATCCTCCAACGGATCACAAGAGAGAAATAGGAACTAGATATGGGAAGGTAGACACAAGTAATACTCATATAGGATAATGATGGAATTGGGATAATAGTTATATGAAGGGATAAATCCTTGAATAGTGAGCATGACACAAAGATGACCCAAGCAATATTTTTAACTTGCATATAGAACAACTAGACTTATCTGTCATGTAGGAGGCATGATCAGATTCCCCAAGTATAAAGGACAAGTGGAAGAGTAAAGACTCAAAGTGATATCTAAGATGAAAGTGTAAACTGAAACATGAGTATCGGAAATTTCAAAGAGTGCTATGTTCAAGGATGACATGCTACCACTTTTTATAAACCAAAAAGAGTACTTATTCCTTATATTTCTCGTTAAATTTTAATGAGTCCAGGAAAATCAACTCAGGTCTCTCTTTATTTTTGACAAGATTTAAGAGGGGAGAGAATAATGCTTGATAATATCACTGGTTCATGGATTTTACAAGCTCGAACTAGTACATGCTCATTGGTGTTTTCATATTTAGAGAGTCTGAAAAATCCAAAGAAGACTCTAGGGGGTTCCTTTTTCATCCAATTTAGTCTCTTGAGGCCAAAAAAGTATAAAAGAAACTACTGAAGAACTCTCTTAGCTTCCGAAGAAGTAAGGTGCACATTTTTCGTACTTAGTGAGGAAGGTCCAAAGAAGGTTAAATTACCACCTACCCAATGCCCCTTCAAAAGTAGCATATAGCCTAATTTTTATGAGTGTGAAGGAAGGAAACATCACTCATAATGATCCATTTGATTACAAGAAATGTGGCTTACAATAGTAAACTCGATGCTTTATTATTTAGGGTTTAACAAGCACGCCAAAGACATAAAGTACGCTCAGAATATTTCTCATGTTTAGGTCTAGAGCATGAAAAAGAAAAAACTAAGATCATACCGGGTGCTCCTTTCTGTAAATTATTCCCTTAGGTTCGGAAAAGCGATAAACCTATACCTAAGAATACTCTTCTCAATTCCAAAGAAAAGAGAGTGTTCCTTTTTCGTATTATTCCACATGGTCCAAAAAAGCGATAACCTACCACCAATGTGGATTCCCATTCACATATTTTTAACAAGCCTGAATGGACAAGTTTAATCGACAGCCAAGTCTATTTTGAGGAGTTATAACTAGGCCTAAAGAAACTCCATAAGGGCAGTGAGCCTTATAAAAAGGGATAGATTGTAAAAAGAGACAAAAATTAGGCTCAATTTGGCATACAAAATAGCTAAGAAGGATCCCCAAAACCTATGACAAATGCGGCATGAGTACCAAAAGATGACAAAGTGTTATAAACCAGGGTACTCATGGAGGGAAGGTCCTATCCATGAAAGAACAATGATGTAAACGAGGTAAAAAATGGTTAAACACCATAGTCTGTGGTCAAAGAAGTCATCCTAGGGTTAAGACTAGCTCAGGTATAGATGCATAATGACATATGAAAGACTCAAATACTACCCTATATGAACGGATAACATATTTTAAAAGACTTCAAACCTATTTCATTAGGAAAAAGAACATGGTATTAGTTCAATTATAAAAATAACTTTCAAACTATAGGTTAAAAACCCACAAATTAAATTTTTTCCTATATATAGTTCAAAAATAGAATTAAAACATACCATTTCATGTTTTTACCCAATTTAGCAATATTTTACCTCTGACTTGGATTGCTCAACATGAAAAAACCGGTGGATGATTTTGAATTCCGCAAGTGTTAGGTTAGCTAGCTTTCTCCTTTCTTGCATCCCAACCATTTTAATTTTCATTTCCATGCATTTTTTTTGTTATGTTTTGGGCCTTCCCTGGGGATGTTGTGCGGTACATGCGGGTAGGAAACTTATACAATCATGTACATGCATTGCACATGCGACCTCTCTGAAGGAAACCCATGTGTCACACTGGACCTGTCTAAAAGATAGTCACGTGTACTGGGTAAAATATGAAATTTTAAAAAATGGCCAAAATTAAAAGAAATTGATATTTTCTAATGATTAATAATGGTCAAATGGGCAGGTTCAACCATGGTTTTGGAATGGAGGGAGCGATAAAATGAGAATATGGACTGTGAGGCCCTTGCTGATTCCCCCACTGTGCATGCATTATGGAAATGCGGGTTACTAAAGTTCTTTTGCACATCTCTAATGCAGGCCAATGTCTGATTGCTTGAACACTTGATTAGCTATTGGGATCATGACCTTGGAACTTTTGATCTTCAAGGTGAGATCTTGGAGATAGCTCTAGAAGACATATATTTCATCATGGGGTTGTCTCGTAGGGGAATTCTTATCAACCTCGAAGGCACCGGCAGGGGTGGTGACCCCATGAATGTCCAATATTATGTGGACACCTACTGCACTCTTGGGAGTCAAAACAAAAGGATCATGCATCCCAATTGCTCATATTTCCAACTTCCCACTTCAGGTAGTGGTAAGTACTATAGTACGGGTTGCAAGATATTCATCATTACATCTCACCACTCGAACACAAATGAGGTAGGCAGTGGAGTGTTTACAGGGGACTGTGTTTGATTGGTGCTCAAGTGTAATACCGATTATGAAGAAACAACACTCTTACAGTAAGACAGGCCACCACAAGAATTTTGGGTATTCAAGTGTATTAGTGGCCTTCATTTTTTAGAGGGTGCCCACAATCAGCCCTACGATACCACTTCTATCTTTCTCTCCTCACCAACTTAGGTTGACCAAGTGGGGAGAATTCTTCCTTCGCCAAGGAGGCAAAGGACCAGCTAGAGTGTATATGATGATGACTTCTATGTGTGGTGGGGATGACAATTACCAGCACTTGACCAGTTTTCTTATACAGGTTTAGACTTTCAAGGAGACAATGATCTCATCCTCCCTCTGAAAGGAATGTGGGGAGATCTAGGTATTTTTATTTTTATGTTTTTAATTTTTTATTAATTTTGTCATAAAATTACATACATAGGTATAAGAGTTCTTAATCCATTTTAATGTTTAAAATGCAAATATTGGACCTATCTTTCCTAATGGGAATCCCAGGATGTATGTACGGATTGTACCAGGTGGATATCAGGTTCTAATGAGGGTGCTCAAGGGAAAGATGGCCAAGCTGACCCAAAGAGTTCCCACTATATGGATTGAGCAGATTCCTATTGTTATGCAAGAATTTGTTGTAGGGATCCCACCTATTTGGATACGCCTTATGAGGAGGGTAGCCAAGGTCGTTTTGGTTTATATAGAAGTTGAAGAGGTTGCTGCAACTAAAGAAGCTGATGATGAGGATGATGCTGGTGATACGGGAGATCAGGCCTAGATCTATAGGGATTTTATGGATTGTGATCCAAACTTTTTTATATTTTCACAGTTGTGACTGGATATTAGGATCAAAACTCGACCTATCTATGGACATATCTTTTACATATATATATATATTTCCTAGTTATTTACATGTGTTCCAAATTTATTTGTTGTGTATTTTTTACAAAATGTGGGTTAAGTCCCAATCGAGAATATAGTTCACATATGCATCAATTAATGTATTTTCATTACTTGGAATATGATTAAATGAAATATAATCAAAATTTATTCCAAGTAATCTAACTTCCAAAGACTAACGTAACAAGGTAGGGTTTCGCACCTGATAAGCTCCATTGAGCTGGGAAACTACCAGTTGAGATTCAAGTCTGACTTCCAACTGGGTGATACCATGTGACACTGAATCTCATAATAACTCAATAACATCCCTGTATTCTGCCACATTATTGGTAGCAGGACCTAGACAAGCACCTCCAGAGGCAACTAGTTGTCCTGCGAGTGAATAAATGACCCATGCGATGGAAGCCAGGTTACAAGTATGACGACTAGTGCCATCCGTGAAACCTACGAACCACTCAGTTGACATCTGTAACAATCACCAGATGATATAAGAACATTAACCAAAATACTATTGTACATAAAATTACATACAATAAAAATACAAGAAAAATCACTAAGCCTAGGCATAGTAATTCTTCAGGAAGAGCCCATTTCTAGGCTTAGGAAACTTGTTTCAATCAAAATCAGTTAACTCATATTCCCCTTTTTTCAATACCTTTGACACAATGTAGGGTCGTAACCACATTGACCTGAACTTTCTTGCCCCCATGGGTTCTTTATCTTGATCCCAAAGCAAGACAAGCTCCCCCTCAGAGAAAATTATAGGCTTGATTGATTTATCATATTGGTTTTTAACCCTATTCTTATGAGCTTCGTTTTCCATTAACACATCTCTACGTTTCTCATCTAAATGTTCCAAATGTAGCAAACATTCTTCTAATTCAGTCGTGTCTAGAAATACATGAATAGCAATTTTAAGTGATGGAATTTCACACTCAACCAGAGTGATTGCTTCTGCCCCGTGAACGAGTTGGAAAGGTGAAAACCTCGTGGTAGTTTTAAAATTGGTCTGGTATGCCCAAAGTGTAGGATAGCATAATGTGCCAATTTTACTGGGTTGCATTAATAGTACACTTAAGAATGGTCTTCAAGGTCTTATTGATTGCCTTGACTTGACCATTTGCTTGCATGTAGAAGGAATACTAGTGATATTGCTTAAACCCTAGCATAGTAGCCAATTCGTTCATCATGCTATTCTGGAAATGACTTCCATTGTCAATGACAATCTCCTTTGGAATTCTAAAGTGAGTGATAATATGGTTGAATATGAAAAAGATGCAGTTTCATCGTCATCCTTGAAGGTAGGCATTGCCTCTACCCACTTGGTGAAGTAATCAACAACGACAATGATATATTCGTGCCCCCAACCAAAACTAGGTTGCATGTTATGTAATATACCCCCCACTTAGTGAAGGGGGCCATCTTGATGATGGGAAACAAAGGAGTAGAATGTGATTGCATTTTCCTGGTGTAGAGCTGACATGGATGACAATGCTTTATAGCCTCCACACAATATTTAAAAATCATGGCCCAGAAATAATCGACATGAAAACTATTATGGGTCATTGCTAACCTAGATAAATGACCACCACATTATCCTCTATGGGAATCATTTAGGACACACTCGGCTTCCTCATGGGTGAGGCACTGATGCAAAATAGAGTATAGCCCTCTACAGTACAAAGTATCCCAGATGATAACATAGTTTTTCACATGAATGCGTTGTTTATGTCACTCTTCCCTCCAGAAGGCTACATGACACTACAAAGTTTGGAGATAAAACATTATATCTCTGTATCAAGGATCAGAGGTTGAAATCAAAAAAATATACTCATCCGGGAATGAGTCTTCTTCAACTGCTACATTCTCTTCCATTGGAAATTCTACAATAAGTTCTGCAAAAACTAAGGTCCTTTTAGATTTGGTATATTGAAAATCCAGTTCAAACTATTGGAGAATGACTATCCACTTATTGAATTTTCCCCTGATTACGCACTAGGAAAAAGAATATTGAAATGGATTAACATCAACCACTACTGTAGTGGTCCTCAGTAGGATGTAGTGACGTAACCTCTGCACAACATAAACAACTTCTAAAGCCAACTTCTCAACATGGGTGTATCGAAGTTCAGGACCAACCAATGCATGATTAAGGTAATAAACTACATGATCTTGGATCTTGTCATCTTATTGGACTAATACTACCCCAATGGTCAATTTTGACGTAGCCAGATACAATATAAAATCTCGAGACTAATTCAGTGGGTGTAACAAAGGAGCCGACAACAAATCTTTCTTTAATGCCTCAAAAGTAAGGTGTGTGATTTCATCCCATAGAAATGGAGTGTCATTCTTCAACAGGAACATGAAACCCTTAGTGATTTTGGCATAAATAAAACATCGAAGGAAGCTAGACTTTCCTTGCAGGATTTGAAGTTTCCTGATAGAACAAGGAGGAGGAATATTTACAATGGCCTCTACTTTCAAAGGATCCACCTGAATACCTTTGTTTGAAGCTATGAACCCAAGTAACCGTCCTGAATCAACGTAGAAAACACACTTGTGGGGATTCAAGCGTATTTTGTAATGTCTACATCGTTCTAAAATCAAGTGAAGATGATCTGGATGATCAATCCTCTTATGAGAATGGAAAGGAAAATCATCCAAGTAAGGCTTGAAAATGTTCTTAATGTTTGGAAAGCAAAATTCATTTCCTGCTAAAAGGTAGCCCCTGCATGTTTCAATCCAAAGGGAATTTTTATGTACGTGAAGGTACCCCATGCACAAATAAAAGTCATTTTATGTTGGTCTTCTGGATTAATTTGAATTTGATTGTACCCATAAAAACCATCTATAAAAGAAAAAAATTCACTCCCTGCACAAGCATCAATGATTTGATCTATAAAAGGTGTGGGGTAATTGTCCTTGGGACATGCCTTATTCAAGTCATAAAAATATGTACATACTCGTATCGTCCCTTGTTTCTTATCAACGGGAACATGATTGGATACCCATTCTGAGAAAGCAATCGAGTAGATGAAACCATCTTTTAGCAGTTTTTCCACTTCAGCCTTAACAGCTACCACCTTACGCGGGTTAATAGATCTAATATTTTGTTGGACTAGTTTGGAATTAGGATAGGTTCATATTTCATGTTCAACAATCAATGGATCTATGCCTGGAATCTCCTCATATGAACAGTCAAACACGTCGTGAAACTCCTTAAATAAGGAAGTATAAATAATAATCTCCTTCAGAGAGCAACTTGCACCAATATGTACATTTTCAACAACGTCTGGGTTTGTAAAGATGTTAATCGAAATGGTTGCAGAAATATTTTCCATATTCCCCTCGGCAAAAATGCCCTCCCTTGGCAAGGGATTGAGAAGTAAATCAACATCATCTTCTAGTCTCACTTGGAACTCTTGGTTTTCGATTCTACTCAGCTCTGGAAGGAACTAGGATCTATGGTGAATATCTTCATAGATCTTGTCTCACCCACTCATGGCTTCCAAAATGACTTCATTCGAAGGAAAAACCATGTCTAACCAATCATCTAAGTTGAAAGAGTTCTTTGCCCAAGAAGGAAGATAAGCTTCTTCTGACTCCTCTGAGACTGTAGAAGCAGTCAAAATCGGATCAGCAGTGGTGTTAAGAATAGCTTGATAAGCCACTTCCATTGCAGATAAGGGCACTTGAGGTTCATAACAAGTAGGAAGGAGCCAAGGATCGGTTCTATCGACAACCATTGCGATAGACTTACCTACACTCGTAGAACCTAGATAATTTATCGGGCCTAGGATATCAAATGTGCCCATTAATGATGAATACATACTAGCCCCCAAGCTCTCTGTAGTAGGCTTGACCTGATCAACCAATGGTACCATGGACTCATTCGTTTCCAAATGGCCCCTTCGAGCGAAATTGAGTTGGTCAACATTAACCAACTTTCCTTCATGTGGAAAAATCACTACTCGAAGAACAACTGAAGCAATAACACACATAACATAAGTCTATCGTCTCCCCTAAAGCAAATTATAGTCCAATGGAGCATCAATCACATCAACTTCAACTGACACCACTTTCCCTACCAAATTAATCTCAAAATATGGTAGGATACCATGCGGGAACTAACTCTGGGGAACCCAAAGCCTTCCAGCAAGAAAGAGACATGACACATGTGGAAGCACCCTCTTCAACAACCATGCATCCAATGTATTTTCCACCATGGATGGCATTTACTGATAAGGACACATGGTATGGTAGGCGTATCTTAATATTTGATAGATTGAACTTTGCCATTAGACTTGAAGAATCCATGTTGCCTAAAGCTACTAAAATGGAATTCCTCTAAGAGGGACAACTCTGAAGCACTTCCAATGCAAACATTACACAAGGATTTTGGGCCAAATATTCCACCACAGAGTAGTTAGAAGCATACCTAGAGTTTGGGTTGTGAAATGCTCTTTTAAATATGCCTTTCGGTATTTTGGGCATTGGATCTTCAGGTTTCTCGATTATGAGAGGGTTATAGGTTTCACCAATAGATTTACCCTTCTCAAGAGCCTCCATCTCATAATTTTTATTTCTTATCTAGAGAAAGGTACTGGATCATACCATGTTTATATAATTTTGGTCAGGAGGGGCACCCGAAGTTCCCTAAGCTACATTAGAAACATAAGTCACATTCTTTCCTTGGGGAAAAGGATCCTTTAGGACAGACAGTTCTTGAGTTTTGAGCATCTTCTGAGCTTGTTCCATGAGAGGGATGGTGAGTTAAGTGATCTACCTAGAACAACTTACAGGTAAATTTCACCTTCTTCTTATCCTTCTTGCCCCCATCAACATTATTTGTGGGTTTTGGCTTGTTTTCGTTTCCCTCACCTTTCTTCCCCTTCTTCTTTTTCCCACCGAGCTGCTAATTTCCATTTTGGGAGGATTCAGCAAAAACAATTTCATTTTGGGGTGAGGGGGCAACCTTTGTTTCCTCCACTATATAATTCTTGATGGATAATTCATGGAGTTGTTTGGCCAAAGACTCTACAGTGGGAGAACTCACTGAACCAACCACACCATCAGCATGGGGTCCACGATTGGGTTTCTCGACACTATGGGTATACTACGTTGCCTTAGGTATTATTTCATATAATATCCCAGAATGGGCATATATTAAATCCATTTGCTGGGCATTGAGGATGGCATATTCTTCAGTGGTCACCCCCGAAGTGGATACATCCTTAGATATATAAGGCAACAAAGACTTAAGAAACCACTCTAATAGAAATTTGGGGGGAATACTATCTTTTATAAGCATCTTCCATCTTCGCCACTCTTGGATATGATCCAAAATGTGAGCCTCTTTGTCTTTCCTGAAAGTAGACAAGAGGTCTGTTTTGGCATCACATCAGACATGAAGTTCGAAGTGGTTCAAGAACACATTAGCTAAGTTCCAAAAACTGTCAAATGTAGCAGAAGGAAATTCAATATAACACTTTGCTGCAACACCAATCAAAGTTCTTTGGAACAACCTCAACCAAATAGTTTCGTCATTCAATGAGTTGGAAGAGCACCATAAATGAAAAGTGGTGATATGGACATCAGGATCTTCACCATTTTTTCCCTCAAACTTAGGAATGTTCGAGGGTAACTCGGTTGGAATAGGTGGCGATGTGGCACTATGTTTCACCAGGTCATTCATCAACTTGGTCAAATCTGGCAAGTTTAAAGTTTCCAAGAACATAAGTTTAGGCCTAATCGAAGACTAAAAAGCATGAGTTTTGGAAGTAGAAGGGCATGCCCCATGGTTCCCAAAAGTAAAGGTGGGGTTTCCCCTAGATTCCGGTTGTGAATTAGTTGGACTAATTTGAAATGGATTGCACCCATAATCTAGTGGATTATTGGTGTGCGGTGCAGTATGATTATTTTGAGCCCCTCCAAATGAAATTGGAGTCTGAAATACTGGAGCGGGTATCCCTCCGCTAAAAATCGAGAAAGGAGAGCTCGTAAATGAAGCTGAAACCAGAGTTTGGAAACCTTGACCATAAGTGTTTGTATTTCCAAATAGCATCCCCACATATGCAAGTGTAGGACCTACATAAGGCGTAGATGGGGGAATGTTCCCCCTAATCCATGGGAATCCCTGGAAAAATGAAGAGGATCCAACTAGACCACTCTCATGAGCAACATGCATAAAAGAGGGTGAAGTAAAAGGTGCACTGGGAAGCCCAGTGACAACCCCACTAGAAGGACCTACTACATTCGAGGAAGTCGGTGGTTGAACCACCCAACTACTTGGTGATAAATGAGTGGTGTATTTACTTGGTCTAGGAGTACCAACTAGGTGAGGTGGCACTCCTCCAACTAACATCGCTGAAGTGGGGGTAGACATACCCTCCACAGAGCTTACCATAAATTTGCTAATGAGAACACTAATCACAGGTGAAGTGAATGGAAGAACTTGGATTATCACAGGATCGTTTAAATCAGTAAGAGGGGGGTTAAAGTTTCTTGCAAACTTGTCATCTTGCAAGTCCTCAATCTCTACTATGTTCATATCAATCTGAATTGTCGTAAGTTTTGGTTCACCTAGAACTTCGCTTACTCCTACCGGTTCAAAAGAACCATCCGTATCTAATCTCTGCCTTTGAGGGGGTGGTGGAGGCTCCACTGTAAAAACTGGAGAAAGGTTTTTCAAACTTCTTGACCTTCTGATAGGTTGGTCCTCCATGGTTAAAAAATTGACTCTTCACACACCCTAAGGCTGACTAAACACAATGAAACCACACAACACTCACTAAAAAATATCCTAAAGCCAGACATACAAGCGAGTATAAGATGTGCTCTCCAGAAGAAAGATGATAGATGGTTACTTGGTGTCCCCATAGATGTTCTTAGGAAAAAGTTGAGGAATCACCCAACCACCCTCCTACACCTTCTACTGGTGTTACCTTCCAAGCCCGTCCAAGGTAGACCAAAAATAGCCTTTCGGTATACCTATGTATGAAACCTAGATGTCAAAGAGACTAAAGGCTACCGAAACTATACTGATAGTTTGGGGGGACAATTGCAAGCCTGGTTCGTATGCATGGAAAGGGTAGCAAATCCCAAAACCCTGTCAACACTGGCATCACACGGGGCCCAAGAGGTGGTATTGACAGAAGTCTCCAAATGCATAAAAATATTGGTGTGCTCAAACAAGGAATCAGAGGGTTATCTCCTCAATCCAGGTCCTTACATGGCCTCGAGCTTAAATCATGTTTGATAGGAGCTTCCCGGATACAACCAACATAGAAGAGGATTTACCTAGTGATTGGCCAACTACGTCTAAAATCAAATACTTAGGAAGATTTGAAACTCCTTAATCCTTAATTCTATCCTAATCTAGTTGGTGTAGGAGCCTAAAAAGAAAAATTACTAATTAATTTTTAAATTATATCGTTATTTTTAATAGATTGTTTTTAGTTAGAGGAAAATGGAGTAAAACTTATGTGATGTTATGGATTCAATAAAAGAAAGAGAAATGATGCATAAAAGTAATTTTTCAAAGAAAATTGCAACTACAAAAGCCAACTTTTCTTTTCTTTTTGCAAATACAAGTTAATGAACCTAAGACTAATTATGATAAAATACAATACTTGTTAATAATTTTTTGAAATTTTCTTTGAAAAATAACGAAAAGAAATGTTACATGCAACCTAATGCAAAATATGTTTGTCATTTCTTTTCAAACAACTTCAAAAAACTACTAATGCAAATGAATGAAATACTTGAGAAATTTGACTGATCTAAATCATATGAAATTGAAATGAGGCAAAAGGATCCCAAAGTGACCTACTTCAACCAAAAGGGAGAAGACTGGAACAAACCATGACTTGGAGAAACTAACAAACTTAAAATTTTACTAGATCCACAAAGAGAAAAGTGACAAACCCAGACTACAAAAAGCAGTACAGAGTATAAAGCATTCAGGGACTTGATCATTGACCTAGAAAATAGGCACCTTAACTCACAAAATAAGAAGGAGGACCACCTACACTAACTAATGCAAGAAAATCAAACACCAAAGCTCAAGGACTTGATGAAATCAAGCATACGATGTGACCTACAGACCTCATACTCACAGAGTCAAGTTATAAACAGAGCCTCACAAGCAATCAAAAATCCAAAAAGAAGGGACAAGAAAACCATAATAGACCAAAATACTGCTATAGGAAACACGTGACTGTCTATACAGACAACCCGCATATGACACGTGATTGTCCAAGAGGAAACCCGTGTGTACACAGTGAAACACACGACTGTCTAGGCAAACAATCCGCATGTGCAACTAATTTTTTTTCAAAGGAAAAAGATTACCAACAAGGAATTTAAACAACTCAAGCTATAAATCAAAGGACTAAAAAAGACTAAAAACACCTAGAATGAAAAAGAAGTAAAGGCTGGTGAGGGGACCTATAGAATAGACCCATAGCATGATGGACTACCAGCGGAGTCGCCAGTTCTATTGTTCAAGACAATGCTTTCTTGTAACCTAGGGTCTCTGGGGTTACCAACTTACTAAGAAACTTGTAGACAATCAGATTATCTAGAAAATTAAATAGGAATAGGAAGAATGCTTGACTTACCCGGTTTATGATGGTTAATCCAAGCTTGGTCTTCTCCTATTTTAGTCTTCTTCAAAGCTTCCAGGGCTCTCCCAATTCACCTGTAAAAGACAAGTTCTTTAGGAAATATCTCATATATATATTAATGGTTAGTTAGATGAATATTCATAATAACATAATTGAAATCATTCATAATCCATCATACATGAGAAAATAACAATACAAAGATTGGAAGAAGAACTTTCTTTATTCATAAATAGAGAATGGTAAGATCACAACCCAACTTCTAAGATAATATCTCCTCTGCAAACTGAGGACACGGAGTTCTTCTGCTCCAAGTGAAAAGTGCATATTTATTGGATATTCTGAAGATGTAAAAGGTTATAGACTTCTTCGGCCACATTCTCATGATATGATCATTAGAATATATGTTAAATTTGATAAAAATATCTTGTCATGTGAGCCTAACTTGACATTTGTTCATATTTTGGTTGTGAGCCTAATTCGGTGCTTATGCCTTATTCTACTTCCAACTTCCTTGACATATTTCCAAATCCAGTTTCTGATGATGAAAGTGAGGATGAAAATCCACCTCCTCCTGCACATTTTCCTCCAGTTGCACCAACAAAATCGCTTCCTCGATGGGTATGTTCAACACGTGAAGAAACTAGTGATCTTGTTGGTGATCCTAGAGATCAACATCGAACATGTTATCAGTTCCATCAAGTCTCTTCTCTTTTGGCTCAATTTGTAGAGAATCACGATCCAAAGACTTTTGCAGAAGCTTCAGGGAATCAAAAAGGAAGAAAACTTGTTAGATGTAAATGGGTTTACAAAACTAACTATGCATTAGATGGAAGTGTTGAAAGACTTAAGGCAAGGCTATTTGACAAATGTTTTTCCCAAGTTGAAGGGATTGAATACAATGTAACTTTTTCCCTTGTCGCAAAAATGAACTCCATCCACCTTTTTCTACCCCTTGAAGCCTTACATAAATCATGAGGTCCATCAAATGAATTCCAGGTCTGCATTATTACATGGTGATTTACAGGAGGAAATTTACATGGAACAACCACCTGTATATGTTCAGAATGAATTTGGCCTTGTCCATCTCCTTAAGAAATCCTTATATGACCTTAAGCAAGCTCCTAGAGCTTGGTATGCCAAAATGGATAACTTTCTACATGAAATGGATTTTTCTAGATTTCATTCTAACTGCAATGTATATACCAATAAAGTATGAAACCATCTCATCATTTGTGTTTTAAATGTTAATGATCTTATTCTTACTTGTAGTGACCCTAAGCTTTTAACCCATGTGAAATCAAGTCTTAAGTGGAATTTTGAAATGTTAGAATTAGGACATTTGCATTATTTTCTTTGTCTCCAAGTCTTGAAAACTAAACATTGGCATCTTTCTTTCTTAGTATAAGCATGCGTGTGACTTTCTTTGCCCCTTTCACAAGGAAGATTGTAAACCAATCCATTCTCCCTTCCATTGTGGAGTCACAATTAATGACACTTGTACTTCACCTTAAGTAGATGCTACCTTGTATCATCAACTTGTTGGTAGTCTCTTATACCTGACTCATTCCCATCCTGACGTTTCTTTTGTCGTTGGTCATGTTACCCTCTATATGAAAACACCCCATGAAAATCACTGGAAAGAAACACAAAGAATACTTTGATATATTCGGGTTACAATTCAGTTTGGGATTCATTACAATACATGGGGGACTCCTTTGTTGGTTGGTTTCACTGATTCAGATTGGGTGGTTATCCTGGTGATCGAAAGTCTACTACATGTTATGTTTTTAGTATGGGATATGGACCTGTCAATTAAGCTTGTAAGAAACAACAAGTTCTTGCTCTGTCTTTAGTTGAAATAGGATATCAATCTACAGTTAATGCTAGTAAGGAATCTTTATGGCTTCTACATATCCTTTCACATTTTGGATTCAATCAGCAACAACCTACTCCACTTTGGTGTGGTAATCAAATTGCCATGAAGCTCTCCAAATATCTAGTTCAACATCAACTCAAAACACACATTGAGCTACATATGCACTTCATCATAAATCTTGTTGATGATTGCATTCTTGAAGTGTTATTTTTCCCTACAGATGATCAAGTTGCAGAAATATTCACCAAGTCTCTCACAGAAGCAAAGTTTTATAAATTTTGTTCTATGTTAGGAGTTTAGGAACTTTTCATTAAGGGGGGATAGGCTCTAATTCCCCCTTCCTTCTCCTAATAGTGTCACTTGTGTAAATCCTTCAATCCTATACCAAGTTATTCTTAAGGGGGGATGTTACGATATTTAGACACTTAGGAGTTAGTTAAGATCAATTTGTTATAATGTATCCATTAGGTAAAGTGTGTTTCTTTAGTATGTATTAGTATGCATTTGTAAATATATAATCTAGCGGTCACGATATGTTCTAGACATAGAGTAATCCAAAAATTCATATTATGTTAGATCATAACTACCTTTGGTTCATGGATTAAAACCTTATTGGTCCATGATATCTATTTAAAGAGAATGGAGGGTCATTGGCTAGTTGATTGATTATGACAAGCTCATTTGTAACTTTCTTTCTTTTTCATAATAAATTTCCTCAAGTAGCTATTTGGATGGGGTTGTGGAGTGTTTCCCTTTCGAGTGTTTAAACCATGTGAAAACACCGGTGTGTACATTTATGATATGTTTTTATGAGTGGTTTCTCTAGTTTTTGGTCTTTTGGGAGTACCCTATGTACCTGAACAAGGCCATGTTTTGATGTGGTGTTCATCAATCTCTACATCCAGGCTGGGATTTCTAGCATATGACCATGCAAATACATCTCGAACTCCTCCTTCATGGATGTTTTCCATCTTGGATCTCCTACTACTTATTCATATGTTTGAGGATCAGAATCCACCATCAAATATCATTTTTTAGCAAACATAGGATCCTTCATGCACAGACCACTCTCAAATTGAGATCTAGTCCTCCTTGGGTCATTGGGATCCCCATCTAGCTCTCCTGCTGCATGTAGTGTCTTGGCTTCCCATTTTGGCCTTGTAGGGCTGTTAGGGTCTGCAATAAACTCATATCCATCAGAAAAATCAGAATCATCATTTTCAACAAACTCTTTACTTACTTCCTGAGGTTCAGGTGGAGAAGAGGCTTCTCCAACTTCCACTGCTGCAAGGGGTTCTTCTTCAAACTGAACACACCTTTCGATGAAGGATTTGTTTGTGCTCAAATTTATCAGTTTTCACTCTTTTGAATCTTTAGAGTATCCAACAAAAAGACACTCTTGGCTTTGGGGCTGCAAATCCTTCCTCTTCTCTGTTGGAATTCTAGCCCAAGCCTTTGAGCCAAAAATCCTGAAATGGGTCACATGTGGCTTGTGCCCACTCCACACTTCGAAGGGATTCATACCATCAAGATGCTTATGAGGCACCCTATTCTGGATATATGCTGCACATTTGATAGCTTTGGCCTAGTACTTTGGTGGCAAAGTTTTGGCCTCCATCATGCATGTTGCCATCTCCTTCAGTGATCTGTTCTTCCTCTCAGCAACACCATTTTGATGTGGTGTGTAAGGGATAGAATGCTGCATCTGAATACCTGCATCTGCACAATAATTAATAAACTCAGACTTGACATACTCACCACCATTTTCATATCTGAGGACCTTGAGTTTCCTCCCAGACTGGTTCTCAACCAAAGCCTTAAATACTTTGAAGAGGCCAAAAACTTCAGACTTGTGTTTCAGGAAGTAAACCCAGCAATACCTAGAAAAGTCATCAATGAAGGTCAATGCATATTTGGCCTGACTCATGGAAATATGAGGAAATGGGCCAGCAACATCACCGTGGATCAGCTCGAGGGGTGGATAGGTTCTCTCATGACTAGCTCTCTCAAATTTATGCTCTGGGTGTTTTCCTAGGATACAACCTTGGCATACTCCTTTGGAAATTTTTATCTTGGGCAACCCTATGACCATCTCTTTTTCACTAAGATCAGAAAGATACTTGTAATTTAGGTGGCCAAATATTTCATGCCAAAGCTTGCTTGCTTCATTAGCATGAATCAGAAGAACAGAGGGGTTTGAGTAAGGTAGGAAGTGTGAGAACATGTATACCTTTTGAGCATGATTCGCAACTCCTTTTGCAATGACTCTACCACTTGAGATCTCTGTGATCTCAACTTCATCAGGGGAGAATATGACTTTCTTAGGAGACCCAGTGTGAGTCATTTGGTACACTGACAAGAGTTTGGAGGCAAGACCAGGCACATACAACACATTGCTGAACTAACCATGATCAAGATCAATCCTCCCTTTGCCCAAACTTTCAGTGAGAGAGTCATCTCCCA